>JAXBDA010010369.1:0-10646 GCA_036023075.1 Gaultheria prostrata
GGTAGATGTTGAAGTAAAAATATAAGCGAGGGCAAATTTGGAAAAAACATATATATTTCGCCAAAAAAATTAACAGAAGTGGACGGATTGCTAACGGAAGGGGTGTCGGGGATAACGGAAAATAGTTGAGGGGGTGCCGTCGTAGGTTTATTTAGTTTAGGGGGGTGTCTTCTTCCATTTCGTATAGTTCAGGGGGTGTCTAGGTGATTTACCCTAAAAATAATTATGAGCATCTTGTTCATATTCTTAAACAAGAAATTACTATTCCTTATATTGGTGCTAGACTTAATAATATTACCGATCTTATGTGTTCTTGATTTTCAAAGGTAGACAAAAATAAAAAATAAAACAAATCAAAACTACTTTTAGTTTTTATAGAATCCAAAATAGACAATTTTGGGAGTATTCTAAATATAAACTTAAAGTCTGAGACAAAGACTACTATGGAGAGTTTACTAAACAAGTTAGACTCTTTTAACATAAGTGATGCTAATGGGATAAATAGTCCAGGAGACCATCGAACCCTAGGTTATTTTATGGCACGGAGGATGTGATGGTCCTTAATACTCGAACCTATAACAAGACTGATTATAATAACATAGTTGGAAATCTAGACTATTAGAGGAACTTATACAAATATCCTCACTTAGATGTTGAAGAGAGAAACCAAATTCTCAAACAAATTCAAGAAACCTATCTTCAAAATAAAAATTTATTAAATCATTTTCAAATGAAATTGGTATGTTAGAAAAAGAAGAAACAAACTTCTTTTAAGAGTGATGAAGACACCAATGAAGATGACAACTTGGTTGACCCTTTTATAAAAATTCATGTAGAGGAAAACCTGGTAGGAGAAACTTCTCTTTGGCAAAAAGAATGGCAGAAGACCAAAATCTTGATGGTATACCCCCTAGACATTCTGATGGTTCTGAGTATGAATCAGATATAGATAAGTCTGAAGATTTATTTGCTAATGATATTAAAACTGAAGGTGACAGTTCTTCAAAACCAAAATCATCTGGAAGAGATGATTTAAATAAACATGCTATAGCCCAAAAGGGACATATTTAGATTTGACCCATGTTCCTTTTAAGGAACGGCTTCAAACTATAGATGATTAGGCACAATCCTTGTCTATCATTATTTCTAATTATAAAAGTACATGGACTAATTATCAAGGAAAAATTCTTTGATTATGTAGCAGCAACCCTACATGAAGATGTTTTACAGTGGTTAAAACTTAAAACAGTGGAAGCAGATAAAGGAAAGCTTGAAAAAACGGTTTTATTAACCAATTTTAATTCTCATGACCAAATTTTATCACAATTTGTTGTCCTCATAAAAGAAAATTTATGTGGATATGTTGGTGATCAGAATTTGCAAGAAGATGCAAATTATATTTTGTCAAAATTGAAATTATGTATATATGTTTTTGAAGAATAATGCAAAACCTTAAAAAAATAGTTTTACCAACTTAAACTCTCAGCTCTATTCACTGGCTTGATGAGTTTTTTCATAAACTCTCAAGTCCATGGGATGAGAGAAGTTTTAAAAATTATCCAGATTTTCTTCAAAAACAGGGGATGATAATTTAGGTTTTAAGATTAACTTTGTTTTAAGACAAAAGGCAAACCGTTGTCTTGAAATAAAAGCTAAAAAGCAAGTAAGAAACCAGATTTCCAATACAAATATTGGACAGAAATGTTGTGATCATATTTTGCAAGAAAATTGAAAAATTGGTTGTAAATCTACTTTTCAGAAAAAACGATTTTCTAAAATGAAGAAAGCGTTTAAATGGAAGCCTTGTACAAAAAATCGTTGTTATATTTGCAATGAAGAAGCTCATTATGCACCTAAATGTCCCAAGGAAAAAATTGCAAAGAAATTGGAAAAATTCTTGAAGAACAAGAGCTTGAAGTCTTATTTGGTGAAGAGATTAGTAACATTGAAGAAATACAGAGCAGATTTGTAAGTGTCATGCCTGCAGTTGTTGATAGCCTAATTTAGCTCTGAGTTTCAAGAAGTAGGACTACGAAACACAATGCATTTGTGCAGAATACCACTCACAAAGACTTTGGGCCAACACATTCACATTTGAGCGATCTTTGTGGACCACAGAGTTTGTGTGCTGCTGCCTCCCTTGAAGAGTTCGTGCGAGCACCACCGGTATACAGCCATAGGAGGCCATGTATATACGTCCTATGCTTGACAAACTACACGCACAGTCCTCGCAATTTGGCGGACAAACAAGTGAACCCCCCACCACAAGGATCAAAGGTAGTCTATAACTCTAAACGTGTGTTTTCTTGTGGGGTGAATGGTTCAGTGGGCTCACGATACAACCTATTAAGACGATCTGAACTGAATTTGAATAAAGTTAATCCAACTATCGAATATTGAGAAACTGTCTTCTAAACACAGGGAATTCACATGGCGGACCTTCGCACTCATGTAGTTCAAGAAGTGCCATATCATTCATTTCCCTGATGTTCTTATCTAATGGTTTTGGTCTCTTTTCCCCGATAATATGAATTATTTTTGCATTGGGGTGACAAATTGGCCAATATTGAGCCCAACAATACTCTGAAGAAGGGCCTGCAATGGCCTTTTGTAGACCCGCGGTCTCAACAGACAGATGGTTACGCTTAAAAGAGAACAAAGATCTGCATCGCTAAGGTGAGCAATGCCTCTTAAAATTGGTTTAAATTGTGTCCTAGGTTCAAGTATTCAACTGAATGGAAATTACGAATTCACCAGAAAGCCACAAGAAAAGTTAAAGTTGGGCGCGTTCGTGTTTTGATCAAGGACCAGTTAAACTTGTGATCTTTTAGGATTGAAACTACAGACATACTCCATTCTTCTTTCAAACGTACATGAAGTCCGGAATAAGTTAACGATAGAAGCTCTTAGAACAGCAGCTGATGAAGCACCAAATAACACCTTACTACATACTTTTAAGGTAGGACTCAGCTTCTTTGTTGGACTGCAGAATACAGTTTCCCACACCCGAATTCATCTTTATGTTTTGAGCCGTTCATGTTGTAGGACTCAAAAATTTAAGTTGGATTGGATACCCACAACCACTCCATCAGAAAACTGCTTTAAAAAAAAAAAGAGCTTGAGTCTAAATATTTTCGCAAAACTCAAGTCTTCCAATGAAGAGGTTACAAGTGTCCAAACAACTTGAACAGCATAAACATTTTAAGATAACCAAGGAGGGATTTTGAGTGTGGCGAAATTGAACCCTGTAGTCCCTACTATACCTGCAAAGAACCCGAGTCCAAAGTAGAAAACAGAAGACCTTCTAAAACTTGAGCAAAAGAAAGAAATACCATGCTTTTAAACCACAACAAAGGCGCTCTTTCCTTGACCATCATAAAATTCAGCGCGGTTGATCCGGCTGGGTTGTGATTGTGGGCCCATCACCACCAGGTGCATGATGGTAACGGTTGTTCATGGCATCCTTCTTCTTACCCCACTCATGAAGCCTCAAGTGCAACTCAGCAGCAGCAATCAAGAAATGGACAGCCTGGATTGGAGTCAAAATATCGACCACGCCCTTGAGTGTCCTCAGCCGTAGATCATCTGCCATATTGAGTAAATCCTCCAACCCCTCCTCCTTGGGGGCTAGAGTCGACTCAACTCGTGAGTCCACCTCATCACCTGCCCCCATGTTTCCGCCTCTGTCACTGCCACTTCGTAACATCTCGCTCACAGCGTTCGACAACTCGACCATTGACGAGTCTGCCACCGTCTCTTGATGCTTGGCCAACTTCTCTGTGATCTCCTTCTCTTCCTTTATGGTTCTCCTCTGCAACTCATCGATCTAATAACATATAAAGCATATAAAATCACAACTTCTCAGGATCATTCCCCGTCTCAATCTATTTTTCCTAACATTTATAAAATCTAGATTATTCTAATCCTTTTCAGCTAATTTTGCAAATTTTCTACAGAAGAAAGTAATTTGAGGTTTTTGTGATTCGTGAAAAATTCTTGGTTTTTTAAAAAGACAATATTACATTATTTGTTAGGCCAACTCTCCTCCTGACTCTCCGCCTACTGCAACTCGCAAATTGTACAATAAGAAAAAAAGGATTGAGAGAGCCTCGGACAGTGCATAATACCCTCCCTCTACTGCAACTCGCAAATTCTCCTTCTACCTCTCCGACTCTCGAAAATTTTCCTTTTTAAAACAAATAACAAAAAACAAAAAAATTGCAATTAGCAAAGAGCCGACCCTACAAACTTGAACAACAATAAAAATCCTCCATGTGTCGCTTGAGTTCCATTTTCGTTCCCAATCTAAGCATTGTGTCAATTTGATCCCTATTGTTACAAATGTGTTGTTGATATGTCCCTAGAAGGGACGCCGTTCAGATTGATCATTAAAGACTGGGCATTTTAGATAGTTCAAACACTGGGAGCATCTAAGTGCATAGCGCGCACAACTAATTTTTTCAGTGTACACACCTTCTTAGCCCATGCTTCCAAAATGTAGTGCATCAGCAGAACCGGCTTAAGAGGAGTGGAGTTTTTACTTTTTTGTAAGCATGACATCACTTTGATGTGGGGGCCACACCATTTCAATCAATCGGAGGGAAGGTTTCGTTGACTCTCTTTTAGGGAGGGTTAACAAAATTGCACTCGCTTAAGAGGGGAAGCCCAGGAAGCCACTGCTTCGGATCCCCAACTTTTTGGCCCAAATAAGGGCCCCAAAAGATATAGTACTTGTACGGAGTATAAAAGGTAAATAAAAGGTAGCAGCGTGGCGGGTTAAGTTCTTTGAGTGTCTAATCACCTGGGTCCCATTTAAAAGCCCTTGCTTTTAAAGGCCTGTCAATATTTATTATGGTAACTGATTTTCACTGTTTCACAATCCCAAATTGATATCCACTTTTTTGTCTTTTAATGAAATTGTGAAATTTTTATGTAACTGATTTTCACTGTTTCACAATCCCAAATTGATATCTACTCTCATATTTTTTTTGTCTTTTAATGAAATTTTTACATAAAAATTTCACTAAAAGATAAAAAAAAAAGTGTGGATATTAATTTAGGAGGGGTGGTGACGTAGGGGAATTCAAGAGAGAATAGTTAGAGTACTATTCCAAATGAAGATAGGACTCGAATTCACGAGTTGTTCTTGAATTCACAAGAGCAAGAGAGAAAATCTTAGAGTTGTTTATTGATTAAAAGACACTGAAATAAAGATATTACAAGCCCTTTTATAGGGAAACCCTAGCAAACAATGCTAAAAAATAAAGTATTCCAAAAATTAGGGAACTACTAAAATTGAAAACTAGAAAGAAAAATAAGACTTTCCCAATTGGAATCAACTAAAACAGAATTATACGCTAGGAGTAATTGAAATTCTAAATATTTCCTTAAATAGCAAAAACGTCCAATTGAAGACCCAAACAAAGGAATTAGGCCGAAATCCACCATTAGCCATGACTTTAGGGTGGTGAGTCATGACCGCAACACAATTTTGCTTCAGCCCACAAAGTTCAGGCTGATTCCGGACTTGTCGATAAATTGCCAATTTAGGTCGTCGTCAATTAAAAGTTGTTTGGGCCTCCAAGGCTTCGACCGGTTCAATTGATCATAGAATTGAGCCAGATTATATGAAAAGATAACTTTTTATTTCCTTCTTCCCAAATATTTTATCCATGCATCTTTCCTTTTCGAGACGTTCCATATTATTTGTGGATCTTGACTAGTCAGTGAGAAAAAAATGAAACATTTCATGTTTTACCCTAGCTCCCCATATCCAAAATTTAACGTGGAGAGAAAAAAGTTTATTTGATTTCATAGTTACTACCACATAGCTAAAGGGAAATTTTGAAAATCTATATGTTTTAAAGAGTAATAATGGTGCCCCGACAAAAGATTTTTAAGAAGGGAGCAAAATTTTGTAATTTTGGGACAAAAGGAGTAATCGGGATTTTTGTTCAATATTTCACCGGATAAAATTAAATGAATAAATTCATGTTTATCTCATCACAAAATGCGAAGGTTGCTTAAAGCCGACCGACTTTTTACTTGAAGTTGTGGCTCATACAATGAGCAGGCATGATGTGATACATATGTTTTTCTATTAGGTTAATAGTAAAAACTTGAAATTAATGTCACATTCATTTTAAAATTTGTCAATTAGGTTGACCCACATCCCCAAGCAGTCGTGCTTTTCTTTTTTAATTTGGTATTCGCCAAAAGGACTCCAAAAATATGTAAAATGTGAGGGACTCCTTATCCAGTAGTAAAAGACACTTAATGAGAGGATCTGAATAGTTCTCTCACTTTATGTGAATCCTATGAAAACAATGAAGAAATTAAAAATACAAAAGAAGGGTAGATAGCTTTCCTTGATTCAACATGACCCAACCTTTTGTGTGGGAAATTCCTAAAATACCCATGTTTGTGATGCACGCAACAGACAATGTCAGTGGCGTAGCCAGAAATCTGTATCAGTGAGGGCACAATCCATACACACCTCTTTGTTGTGGAAAAAAACAAATCTCTAGCTCTCTTTTTTAAAAAGCGAACATGCCTTGATTTTCTTTTAAACTTTTCTTTAACATATATTCCTTTTTGAAAATTATTTAATTATTATATTAAATAAAATAGCTACGGAGAAAAATCAAAAATAATTTTATGTTCTAGACAATTTCCTGTTTTTCATTAGTAAAATAATTCAACTTTTAGTTCTCAACGAATCATCTTCAGCACAAAAGAGAGGAGTCATTGATAGATTTAAAAAGAAAAATAAGTGCAAATGTAAAAAGAATTCCCGCTTGACTTGAATTTATGATAATAATCAACATTTTGTAACACAGGATAGTTTCGAGCGAAAATTGGTGAATTGAGGCTTGTTTATAAGTAATTAATCCTCTGACATCCCCACTTGGTATCCTAACACCCTTTTCCATCACATTTTGGGTGAGACCCATGCATTGAGTATTAATTCCCACATAAATATGTAGAGAAAGGGTAATGTGACACCGTGTAATGCCGCCCCAAGAATACTAAATAAGTTCTCTTTTAAAAAAAATGATATTCTAATTAAACTTTTAATATGTTTAGTTTTGCAAATGGAAAAAAAAAAAAAATCCCCAAAATCCAGTGCGGGCCTGTGCCCACACTAGTCTCCACGTACCTCCGCTGCTGGACAATGTGTGGTCTAAGGACCTCTTAATCACGCATGTGTAACGTTGAAGACCAAATTGACATAATGTTCAGATTGGGGAAAACAATGAACTCAAGTGATAAACTAGAGATCAAAAGGGTAAATAGGTCGTTTTCTTTTTGCGGTAACTGAAATTTTAAGATGCAAACGGAGTGATATCATAAAATATTTTCCAGAATCCTATTTAATAGTTTTCAAAATCCATGGAAGTGGACATTGCCAATAGGTATGTTGTGCCGGCAACTGATGATGTTGAAGGAGTAAGAGGTTTAGGTTTTTTTTGGAACTTGAGAAAAGGAAGAGTAGGAAAATTAGAAAGGAATTTCTCTCCTTACTTAGTTTGAGAAGAAAAGAGGAAAATTAACAGAAAAAAAGGGGGAAAAAAAACCAATATATATAAGTTTTTTTATGATCTATGAAAAAATCATATATATTGAACACAATAAAACGCGTTTCTTCTTAACTATTTTCTCTTCCTTTGCATATTACTCTTCACAAGTTTCAAAGAGACCATTAAGACTTAGGTTGAAGATGGTGGCATTTTAGAATTTGATTAATTTTTCAAATGTGTGGGAAGAGAAAATGGAGTAGAAGGATGGTTTTTTGGTTGAAATAGAATCAGTCTTTAAACACTTAAATTTTAATCTCCTGTTCTAAGATTGCCCCAGTTTTGGATTTGAAAAATGAACCCCCTGTGACTTTCATGACTTTTTAATTTAACTTCCAGAAAAATCAATTGCTAGAGTCTCTTTTTTTGTTTTTTCTTTTCCAGTTACCCTCTCAAGTCTCAACAACTACGAGGGGAAACCTTTTTGCAACCCCCATTTCGAATGTGAAAAAATCACCTAGAACAACCTATTTTTACTGTCTTCATGCCAACCAATCACATGAGTATCAATCTCCTCCCCATAGGATTTATGGGGATTTGAACCCGCAACCTTTCAATACTTAATACTGCTACATAACCATTAGGCCAATTACTAGTTTTGAAAAGAGAGTTTTAGGGGTGTTCCGCTAAGATTGATTTTTTGATTTTTTTATGTGAGAGCTCGAAAAACGCGTAGCTTTTTGTAATTTTTTATGTGATGTATTGTGAGGGGATGACCTGTCTCGAAAAGCGTAATAAGCTGACTTTTGATTTTTTGAGTTAGTGGAACGGGGCCTTAGTAGAGTAACTGTTTTTTTTCTTTTTTCTTTTTTCCCCTTTTCAGGGAATTCCACATGGGGAATTTTTGGACACCAATAATAACGGGTCAGTAGTGTGAATTTGGTAGTAAGTTCCGTGGCCGCCATTATACTTGGTTTCTTCATTAATTAATTTGTATTTTCCCCTTTTCTATTGTTGATGAGAGTTTCCATTAAAATTAGAGGTAAATGAGGAAACCATCTAGTTAAAAGTTTAAAAAAGCAAAAAATTTGACTGCTTCGTCATTTGTGTTTTTTCATTTTCAGTGATTTTTTAGCAAAGTATTTATTATTTTACCCTTTTGAATGTATATGGCATAGTTCTATTGAAAAAGTAATTTTTTTTGTTAAAATGGATAAAAATTTACAACTTTTGTATCTCAAAAAAGTAGTCTAAAAAATGACAGCATTGTTAACCTCACATGGTGACACTACAAAACCCAACGTGTAGGATTTCAAAAGAAAGAAAAAGGGGTGTCTTTATAAAAAAGGGGTGTTTTTGTCTCACTATGAAAATTATATTTCCAATTTAATTTTTTTAGATGCACCTTTTTCAAGATGGTGAGTTTTAATAAATTGCATGTTCTTTACTCTATCCTCTATCTGTCTCAAAATTTCAGTTTTACCAAAAAAAAAAGAACTCACATTTAGATAAAACAATTAATTTCGTACATAATATTTAAATTTCTTTACACCAAGTTACAAATCATTACAAATCATAAGTAATCCATTATATTAGTGCCAAAAAAACCCAAAAATCTTAAACCAAACTATACTATACTTCATGGGCGGAGAAATTAAGGGACAAACCTTTCAAAAAGATTTTTTTATAGTTTGAGCTAAATTTTACAAATTTGACCTCGTAAAATTTTTATAAATGGCCCCAACTTACTTAAAATGCATTTTATTCTCAAATTTTTTTCTTCTTACATTATTGTAAAAATATAATAATTCATTTGGACCAATTATGAGGCAAAAATACATGTATCACTTATGTCTACGTATGACCAAATAAAAAATAACCTGATCTAATTTTTGATCCCATTAATCTAAAATCCTAACTCTGCCCCGCTATACTTCTATTACAAAAATATAAGGGTTTTCTTTGTAATTTAAAAAATTCCGGCAGCGAATGGGTATATACCTTCTTTAATTTTCCCCCCTCTTACATGCAGATATATTTATTGAATAGATTTAGATTTATTTCAGAGAGTGGACTATTTTTATAGATATCAAAGGGCAAGATTATTGATCTTCAGTTCAAAAAAAAAAAAAAAAAGAAAGGGCAAGATTATTGATGTTCAAAAAAAAAAAAAGGGGGGGCAAGATTAGAAATTCACAATCAACATTAACAAAAACCAGGATTCATTTTTTTTTTTTTTGGGTGCAACGGAAACTTTAAAAAAAACCAGGATTCATGACAGTTGACTAACTAACCTGAACGAGTTGAGTCGGAGAGATATCGCCCAAATCCCCGGTACTGAGTCCGCGAATCAACTCGGCGAGTCTAGCCTCGAGTTGAAGCCCTGACTTAGAGTAAAGCAAATGAAAAGCCATGCTAGGTCTCCACCCACCGATCCAAAGGAAAGCGTCTTCGAGGGTACTCCGCCACGACGGCGACAGCATCCCGAGCACATCCTCCTTCGCCCACCTTGATTTCGCTCGATAATACTGCTCGTAATGCTGAACGACTTGGTCGATTAGCGGCCGTAACCCGCCCCGTGCCTCGCTCTGCTGCAGCTGAGTCGACTCGGTCGCCGCCGCTCCTCCGCTTTCGCTGTTTTTCGAAGCGGAGATGAGTTGTTGGAGGTGCTGGTCTTGTTCGACCAGCCAGCATTCGAAGAACTTGTGGAAGGTTTCGAGCTCTGGTGTGCCGTTTCTGGTGGCCTGGGCCATGAACGAGGCACTGCTTAATGATACCGACATGATTGATTACCGCTCGATCTCAATTAGAATTAAAAGGACTCTTTCTGTGTGTTTTTCCTCTTGGAAAATTAGATCATGAGGCGCATGCTAAAAACAAGCAACGCCTCTGAATGGATGGACAAAAACCACCGTTGTGAGAGAGAGAGAGAGAGAGAGAGAGAGGGTGTTTTGATGGCGAAACCCCTTTTAGGGCATCCTTAGAGCAATCCCAAGAGACTCCATATATTCTTCTCTATCCCTATTTTACCCAGTCAATCTCTATTTTTGGGCTACAACAGCCTCCTCAAATAGGTTTGTATTTTACAAACCTCTCTATTTCCTTTGAATGCCTCCCTAAAATCCACCC
>JAXBDA010010370.1:0-10645 GCA_036023075.1 Gaultheria prostrata
AAGCCTAATGTGTATTTTTTCTAGATTTTTTTTAATTTTTTTGTTTGGTTGGAGTTTCGGATCGGGGCGGGGATCCCCGAACCCCGTTAGGAGCGGGGATGGAGGGTGGAGGGATTCCCCGTTCGGGAACGGGGCGGGGATGGAGGAAGCTATGGGGTTCGGGGATTGGAGGCGGGGATGGTCAAATCCGTCCCCGATCCTCCCCGTTGCCATCCCTAATCTATTCTAATATATAAAGGGGGAGCACCAGTTTGGTGTAACCCAATTTTGAAGTCTGTCACAAAAGTAATTTCCATTACTGCCCTTTCAATTTTTTTTTTAAAAACTGTTTCTTCCCACACAACTTCTAACTGCTAGGGCAGGAATGTCAAATTACGGTTGCCCAAACTGTCTACCCAGCAATTCAAAAAAAAAACAAAACCGCCTACCCACGTCCACAAACCCACGTTCCCACAAATCTCTGTGCTTCAACATGTGTCATTGAGTTTCCCTTCAGATTTCATAGACCTCATTGTTAACTACACGACAAAGTGCAAATTAAATACTCAAATGGAGCCATTAAGGAAACCAGAAGCCTTCATAGAATCACAATACACCACGTCAAGTGATCAACGTTCCGTTTCTCTAAAGCATGTTCTTCAAGATTTGGACTTCTGAGCAAATCGAAGACTAAACATGCAACAAGATCAAACTATTCCGCATCCTGTTCTTCTAACCCAAACACGGATCTAACTCCGGCAATCCGATGTCGTTGTTCTGAACATGTGTCATGGAGTTTTCAAACAAAACAGTCCCAAAAATTGAAGGAATAAGAAAACAGAGACATTTCACAGAGAGATTGTGGGCTTTCTTTCCTCTCTTTCAAACAGGTTAATCTTTTCATCTCTATTTTGTTTTCTTAAATTTTTTAATCTTTTGGTCACTTTTTATTTTTTTCCTAATTCATATAGTTTACATGTGTGATACTCACTATCTTTTTAGTGCAGATTTCAGAACCTTGCTGACTCCCTCTCGCATCATAATCATTCGTTTCGAGTTCTTCGTCGTCTTCGGGCTCTCTCTCTCCAAATTCTCTGGGTCGCAAATTCTGTAAGCCGCTCTCCCTTTTTTCCTCTAATTTTGAATGCAAAAAAATTGCATTACTGCCATCTTCCTTTCACTTCTAGACCATAATTGCATGTTGGGAAAAAAAACATGGAAGATTGCGTGTAATATAGGAATGTTGTGGTCAAGACGTGATGTTTTTCTCTTGATTCGCTGTTTTTCCACTAATTTTCAATGCAAAAAACAAATTGGTTTGAACAATGTGAAGGCACGAAGGGAAAAAAAAAAGGGGGGGTTCCCTAAAGGGGAAGGTGAAAGTGTAAGAACATTAAACTAATTTCAACATAAATCAACTTCACAAAAACCACCGTCATGACTCATCCTTGAAGGGAAAGATCTCAAGGAGAAATTGACTTTCCAGTTGTTGAATTTTTACATATGCATGTGCCAATTACATTTAGGTCTCATTTCCCATGATAAGTAGGAGTGCAAAACGTTGGGCTTAAATTCCCCTTTTGCCATGCCAAAACTTTTTGTTTTTGTTTTTTTCACATGGTATTGTGTTTTAGTGACAAAAATTGGAAAATGGCAAAAAGTTTTTAAAAGTGGGAAATGGCAAAAAGTAGGGTGGCAAATTTTGGAAAATGAGAGTGTGCCAACACGTACTATACTTTCTCCACTTGATTCTGTAAATTGTTTCATAAATCCAGCAAAACATATTGTTCTCATAAAGCCGGAAACATTTGTGCATACATTTTGTCAAAGTTCGATGTACACACACATTGCGTGTGCCCCAGCCTCTAGTTTGTGGAAAAAGCAGTGGCGACGGCGTCGTTAGCATGGTAATGTGTATGTTTGATTATGAGCACTCTGTCATCATACATTTGTTAAATATCTAAAAGATGTCTTATTTCTAGAAAAAAAAATTATAGAATGCACACACGATCAAACGATAAGCCGGATAATTTTCTGCATACTTTTTTGTCAAAATTCGACTTGCACACTCATTGCGTGTGCCCCGGCCTCTAGTAGGAGAGAAAAGAGGAACAGAAGAGAAATCTAGTGATCAAAATTAGGAACAAGATCTGTTTTTAGAGTACGCTAGGTATGTTTAGAGAGAGAATTGGGTTGGGATTTTAATTTTTACTCAGGCGCCATTGACTGTGAGAGAGGAAGAGACCTAATCAATTGGAGAGAGAGAGGAGTCATTGGGGAGATCAGTTTTTTTTTTTGTTTTCTATGACACCATGGATGATGAGAATGGCAAGAGAAATAGGAAGAGACTGGCCAGTTTCATACAACGTTCGACCTGTATCAAAATACAAAGCGCAGTGAGAGAGAAGAAAGAGGGCTGGTTGTTGCACCAAAAAAGAATGTTGCACCATAAAAAGAAAGAGGGCTGGTTTGAACTTGATTTTTGCCTTCAAACTGTTTTCTTGCACCGGTATTGTCCAACTCAGCAAATCCCGTTAGTGATTTCACGGAATGAGATGGCAGGAGTATAATTGATAACAGAAACAAAGTTAGGAGTAAAATTGATTTTTTTGCAAGTTTGGGAGTCTATTAGACATTGAGGAGGTCAAAGTTTGGGGGGCATTTTGATATTTTTCCAAATTATTACCAAAACTAATTTTTTTGTGAATTCAGACAAAAATTCTGTCTTTATTCACAAAAAGTTTTGTTTTTGTTTTTTTATCATTCGTCATTCCTAATCGATTCTAGGAGGGGGAATGAGACTCGATCCTGAGATGCAGTGTGGAGCATCCAAGAGTCCTACCGCATGAGCTAGCCACCACTTGCACCAAAAGTTTAGTTTGGACCGTTTGGTTAATAATTTTTTATTTTTTAGATTCCTCTCGCCGAGACAAACCAATATTCCACAAAAAATGAACGCAAAACTACAAATGCAAAACTTTTTTTTAGTAAAGACAAAAAAAAAAAAAACCAATTTGGATTATTTTCGCCAAAACACATAGTAATTTTACTCACCAATATTAAAAAAAAAATCTGGTAATCAGACCTCAAATGTCAAACAATCACGATGTGCTTTGAAAAAAAAAATGTGATAAAATTATAGACAACGAAGATAGCTGATGAGATGGTTGTGTTAAGATGCCATAGAAATCCAGTTCCAACAAAAAATGGATGCAATAGTAAGGCCATCCCAAACAGCCTCCTTAAATTTTTCTCTATAAAAAGTAGTAAACGGTGCATATTTTTCATTTTATCAATCCATGTCTCTAACAATTTCTCTTTGTTACCCTCCCTATTTTAATTAAATAATGATTATTAAGAGAGAGAAAGAGAGAGAGAACGCCTCGGGAGGGACAAAGAGAATTAAATATTGGGAGGGTAGTGAACAGTGCCTCCCCAAATGGGAAGGATTTTGGGGAGGTACTGTAGCATTTTGTATTTTAGGGAGGGGTTTAGAGAGGCTCTTGGAGCTTGTTTTTTGGGTATGGCTCCCTAAAATAAGGATAGGGAGGGGTTTAGGGAGCCTGTTGAGCTTGCTCAAAGGTTCTGAAATTTAGTCCTATATCCTAGGGGCGAGCAGAAAACCCGTTAAACTGTGAATCCAGTCCAAACCAATCCAAACCAATTGGTTTGGTTCGGTTTTTTAGTAGCATGGTTTGGTTCTGATTTAAAAAAATTAGAATCCGTATTCAATGGTTTGGCTTGTGGATTTATGTTCATGGTTCTGGTTCCAATCCGATCCAAACTGTGTATATATATAGGTCGGTTCCCCTCACACTTAAAATAATACAAAAAATGACACACAAATTTGTGCAACTCACTCTTCCGGGCCCCACTGTGAAGTTCTGAACCATTGATCTTGTTTAAATGAGTAAAATAGGAGGTCCTGTAAAATTTTAGCTCAATCGGATATCGAAAAGTGCTTGATCCAACCAATTTTGCAAAAACTGTGACAGGAAATAATATTTTTTAAACTGTTTGAATCAAGCACTTACCGATATCCGATTGAACTGAAATTTTGCAGGACCTCATATTTTACTCATTTAAAGAAGATCAACGGTTCATAACTTCACAGTACGGCCCGGAAAAGTGAGATGTCATTTTTTATGTTATTTTAAGTGTGAGGAGAATCGGCCCGGAATACATAAATATATATTATGTATTTATATATACAAGGCACAGTCAACAAACTTCCTAATTTAATTTATTCATTATTCCTTCCCTGCAAAATTTTATTTTGCCTAAGATTCACAACTTACTCCCTTAATTCCAATACACCAATAGTGGTTTAGTCATAGCCAATAAATTTGGTATTGAAATTCTCCATTCCAATTTTGATTCCACAGCACGTTTCTATTTTTCCAAATTTTTATACATGATTCGGTCATAGCCTATTCCTATTCATTGATTTCCTTTATTACCATGATTAATTTTAATGATATTTTAATAGAATCGGATTTAATATAAGTTTTGGTTTATTACTCTTCACAATTTTAAGTACTCTAAATAGTTTATGAAAATAATATTTCAATTTTAAGCAAACCGTGGTTCGAAACCGAAACCGATCCGTATTTTATTGGTTTGGATTGGTTTGGTTCTTTGCCTTTCGTGGGTTGGTTTGGTTCTCCAAATTCATAATCCATAGGTAGTGGTTTGGTTCTTGGTTTACTACAAAACCGAACCAATCCGGTCCATGCTCACCCCCTACTATATCTGTAGACACCCCGATTTTGAACCCGAGATACACACAAGCATTCCCGATAATGAAAAGGACCAATGATGTTTACCTTGAGGACCGGAACAAGGCTTGAACTTGACAAACCCTTCAAACATCCACCAAAAGCCTCATCAAAACAAACCAAAGCCTACACCATCTTTTAGTACATTCAAAACCCTCTTTATCGATATATAATACGTCCCAATCCATTTTGAAATGAGGGAAATATGCACATTTTGGTAAAATGACCCGTTTTCCCAACCTCTTGAGGGTAAAATGGTCACACACTTGGATGTACAAATCATTTGGCATTGAAACCACTTGGTTTAGAAATTAGACTCAACCGCCTTTCCAACGCTTCAAACCACGCCTAAATCGGAGTTCGGTAGCACCCGGGGCAGCCCCACGAAGTTTGGACAGTTCTGTAGTGCCCTTGAGCGCCCAACCTCACCTTGGGCACCCAACCTGCACACCAGTCAGTTACAGACAGTGACTGTAATAATGAGATTCTGCTGCAAGAGGAGCGTCTGTCCCCCCATTTCTGCCCCCTAAACACGTCCCTCACTCACCACTCACTCCCTCACTCACTCACTCACTCATTCACTCACCCTCTCACTCACTCACTCACTCTCACTCTATATATACCCCCTCCCTCACTTTCTCATCCTCTCTCTTGGCCTCTCTCACTCTACTACTGTCATTCTCACTCCTCTACCAGTATACACAACATCCATACTCATCCTCTCACTCTCCTAGCTCAGTCTTAACTCACCAAATTCGTCCATACCCCTTTTACTACCAAAAACCCATCTTAACAAGCCAAAAATCCATCCATAAGCATCAAATACTACCATCCATCCATAGTATAACCAAAATCAGTCATAAACCACCTAAAATACAACCAAAACCAACTGTCTTGAGTCCATAAACTGATCTCCAAAGCCTCACCAACCAAAACATCAAGTCCAAGCCAAGTTCAAGCACAAAAGGTAGAAAATCATGTGAAAATCACATGTTTTGGTCCCTCTGAGGGAGACCAATAGGTTTACACAAGTTCTTTGTACTTGTTGTGAGCCTACAAGGTCATAAAAATCAATAAAAACATTTTCAAAATTTCCAGTTTCAGAGGGCTTGAGCACCCAACCTCACCTTGGGCGCTCAAACCTGCACCAAAAAGCCAGTTTAATATTTTAGCCATAATTTTTTACACCGAACTCTGTTTTCGACGAGTTATATATCAAAACATAGATCATTTGAAGAGCTACAACTCTCTAGTTTTATTCTCTTCCAGATTCTTCCTTTACAGTGCCCAAAATTGGCAAATAAGCTACGGACAGATTGATGTTTTGTGTATTTTATTCTCTGATCATCATTATATATTATCTCATCATCATTTTAGAAGTGTGTGTGTTCTTTAGTGCCTATATCAGTCTATCTTACTTCTCTCAAGTTCTCATCTTACATTTTCCTTTATTTTCGATGAATAATCAAAGAAACAAAATCAATAAATTTGTTTATTATTCATGAATCATGCCTCTTAATTTTTGTTTGTTGTTAAAAATCATTTTCCAGAAGATGTTTGGTAAAGAGGTTGTGAATACATGAATAATGAAACAAATGGAGATTGATTGAAAGTGAAAGCCAAGGACTGGCTTGGGCGCCCAACCTCACCTTGGGCGCCCAACCTGGTTCCTGGACAGTTCTTGCAGTTTGTCTCAAGTGTGTGTGTGTGAGTTCATACCATAGTGTCATCAATCTGTTACCAGTTTCTCTCACCTCTCAACTTAAACCCAATCCAATTTTTGGATTCTTCTTAAAAGATAAATGAATGATAATCCAGGTTTTGATTAAAATCACTCTTGGATACTTTGTCCTGGGTTTATGAGTTGAAAAATCATGTTTGAAGATGTTCATAATCAAAGCAAAGTAATTTTGAAACCAGAAAGCAAGGATGGAATTGTTGAGTTTGAGAGATGTTGAGCGCCCAAGGTCACCTTGAGCGCTCAACCTCCTGTTCTGTTGACAGATTGATATGCAGCTGCTGTGTCTTTTACTTGGTCATTTTGATCATTCTAACCATATTTTCTGTCTTTATATCACTATGAATATTTCATCATGATCATATCATTCTTGCACATTATCATTTACATTGTAAATATACAAGCACGTGTGCACGGTAATCTTATGCATTGTGATTTATCTCGCGTACGTGTTTCCCGTCCTCGTATCCCGTTTATGTGTTTAAAATCAAATTTTAAGCATTTCGCATCGCACAAATTATTTAGTAGAAATCGGTTCACGGACCGGGCCAGGGGGTGCATTAAAACCCTTTCCCTTTCGTAACCAAACCCCCGAGCCCGGAAATAAAAAAGTTTTCGCACGACCAGTAAAACCATTTTTCAAAATCATTGGGCATAACGAGTCACTCTTTTTGGTTTCTCGGGTTCATTCCTTAAACCCGGGTGGCGACTCCAAAATCATTTTCAAATCAAATCGAATCGGGGAGTCATCGCTATCGTGTGGACGGCCGCCCGACGGGTGTCCACAATATCCTCTTGTCCTGGAACAAGTTTCAAAACAGATATAGGAATCAAGTTCAAATATCTCTATATCCTCTTCTGTGAATATAGGAATCAAGTTCAAATATCTCTAATAAGCAAAGCATCTTTTCCGATTCTCCACTGAAGTTATTCTGTTCCCTCAAATGGATAGTCAGTGTCACCATCGACTACTACCAAACCAATGGTTGTTATTACAGGATTTGGGGTGACTTCCTAAGTAACTACGTTCTCGTAGTGACCTCATTTATGGGCCATATGAAATCTTTATTTAAAATCGGAACCGTACAATTTGTTGGGAATGTTGAGTAGATCGTTCATATAAAAAATCAAATTGATTGGATATTGGTAGCCATATGTTCGGATACCATTTATATGGATGGTCAATATCATTTGGAGAATACACTGTAAGAAAAATATGTCTCAATTGTGTTTCTACTAATCTCCGATGATCATAATTTTTTGTATCCGTAGTGTGCTCATTATTCTTAAAAAAATGAACGGTTCCGATCACAAATGCAAATTTCATAAGGCCCATAATTAAGGTCACTACGGGGACGTAGTGATTTGACTCACTACGGAAACCCCATATCTGTTATTACATGTCATGATTCTGAAATGGACTATAAATTATTGTGTTTTGGAGGTACTTACACTTGAGGCCGAGCAATTAGACAATCTTTGATCCCTTTAATTAGAAGAGTAATTAGAAAACGGCATCAATCAAGGCCAAAGAGCCAGTTGGTTCTGACTCGGTTGGGCAGCCCGAGAAACTGCTTATCGATACTCCGGATTTCATTCGAGACAACATTATGAGAGGCCCTGAAGCCTGCCGGGGAATTCCACGCAAGGTTCCAGTCCCCAAGGACTCTGACGCTCCAGTATCCCCTTCCGCCAGCGAGACGTGCTCGATTCTATGAAGCTGCCTAGTCAGTTGTGTGTATCAAGAGTTCTCTTGTGATCCATATCTATGTAGCCCTTTCTCAGGCTCGGACTTACTAAATAATACAGGGATCATTAAAGGATGATTTCTTTGTTTCCTCTTTCGCAATTGTGCATAACGGTTTACGGAAGTTTTAATGAGCCGAGACAAAATTTTTGAATGGAAAGAAATTAATTATTATGGTAAATTGGCTATCAAGGACAATTGCGAAAGAAAATGACCCTCACAAAACAAATACAGACAGGATTTCATATGTTGTTACATTCGACTCACTCGTGACATAGCATGGATGATGCAGTGGTAGCAAAACTGAATTATTAGGAAGAATCATTAAATGAATATTGATTCGTGCCAAAAAGCAAAGGTTAGATACTGTTCCATCATAAATTGAGCACTTTTGATTGCTCAATGTTCCAAAACATCATCCAATAGCAGCATAAATCCTGCCTACTAACAGATGTTTCATTCTTTTCCATTAGACTCTAGCCATTACTCTACTGTTTCTCTCATATGTAGATGAACTTTTAAAAGGAAAATATGGTTTCTGTGTTACCATCTTCAGTGACTATGAATTTATAAAAATCCAACCACTGTTGCAACCTTGTGAAAACCTGCCATGGCGAATCACTCCCCTTATCAGATTTAATTTTGTTCACCTTCACTAAAAGAGAGTGAACAAAATCCTCCATCTTATTGGTTGAAATACTGTAAGTCTCACCAAAGAGTGATGTCATCCCACCAAAAAGTGATATCATCCTTACCAAAAAGTGTATTACAGGGGCGGGACCTATACCATTTCAACCAATCAAATGTTGGGTTTTGTTCAACCTCTTCTATCTAGCCCCTTTCTTAATAACAACCGGTAAGAATTTAAAAGTGGCTCCTAGATTGGCACTTAAATCAAGTGGTTCTTCTTCTTCAACTGTATTCAAGGATGGTATGATTGGAACCAAAGAAATTTGTTCTTTATCCCACACTTCGTATCTTTTCATGCAATTTACGAATTTTCATTCTAAAATCTGATTAATTCCTAGATCACACACTCGGTATGTGTCTGTACAACATATTTATGGACTTGAAAACAGGAACAGGCTCAAATAGTCATATACTTTTAGTAGAGGTGGACCAATCACAATAGATTAGCAAATCATCCCATTTTAAGTTGCGGATCGTGTATTTCTTGAATACAAGATACAAAAGACTATCATCAATCACGCCACTTATGTAGGAGGCTTTTCTATATATAGGTGATCCACTTAAAACCAATCTGAAAAGAACAAGAAGGGGTATCCTCAATAGCAGTCCCTGATTATCCACTGGATTATTTTCCGGTCTTTCTTGAACTTACTAGGTGTTGGAAAAAAATATGATTTTGTAATCATATTTATGAGTGAATTGGAAATTGTCTCCAATTTATATTTATATTGTTTGATAAATAAATAAATTTAAAATTGTTGAGATTATTTTATCACGTGTCACACCGAAATCGGGCTAGCCGTAGCCATGGTTTTGTAAGTTGAAAGGCTTACTTTTTGAAGGAATTGATATTAATTAATTAGTTATTAATATTCCTTCTAGAAGGTTTAAACCCCAGTGATGAATTGGTTTTTTCTAACATTTCCAATAGTGGTGACTTTTCGGAGGAATGGTTTGGCCGGCAGTACCACTTCGGAACAGTGGTATGATTACCTCTTCCGAAAAGTTGTGTTCCTTTGTGGCACCACTCTGTACCTCTTCGAACGGGTGCCTATTTCTCTATAAATAGGACCCTCCTCATTCTCATTCATTCACGTTTTCCCCTTGCATACATTCTGCATCATTCCGCATAAAATATTCTGAGAGTTCCTGCGTGGTTTTTTGGTTCGCCTACCGAACAGATTAGAGTGCTACTTCCGTTCGGTGTAAATCGGGTAGTCCTGAGAAGCAGACGTCCGCGAATTCCATCAGCACCAGTGTGGAGGGCGAATTTTCTTTAAGGACAGAGAATCTTAATTCTTGCCCCAATTCGAATCGTCTATCACTACAAGAAAATCAAGATCCAGTAACGGTTGATTCCGTCACAGAAGATGCCTAAAACTATTACTAAAGACCCCAGAACCTATACCAACGGTTTGAGTGAAGCGTTACAAGATATCCATTACTAAAGGGTTTTAGTAACGCTTTTGCCAACTGTTGGTACCACTATTCTTTCTAGTAACGGTTGCTTTAGTAACACTTACAACCGTTGCTACATCCCAAATCTGACCCTAACTATTGTTGGACTTTAGCGACACTTGAAACCGTTGCTATAGACCGATTTCTTTCTTTTTAATAGCAGCTATAGCAACACTTAAAACTATTGCTATAGACCCCCCCTTTTTTTTTCCCTAATAGTAGCCATAGCAACACTTAAAGCCGTTGCTAGAGCCC
>JAXBDA010010371.1:0-10642 GCA_036023075.1 Gaultheria prostrata
GAGACTTTCAATTACCCCAAATAAAAATGAAGAGCAAAAATTATTGTCTAAAAAATAAAAATTGGCTGGTACACGTTTATAAAAATATTTCCCACTATGATTTTAAAAAACTTGCTAAAAACAATACTTGTACACATTTTAAATACCATAATAAACAAATAAGGGCAAAATGGTAAACAATCAATCCATAACTCATTCTCCTTGTTATTCTCCCAAACACTAACTGTTGCAAAATGCATTCTGCACATTTCTCCCAAACACTCCCCCTGATTCAAAACACATTCTGACCATAATCTAAAAAGCCAAAAAGCAAAAAAATTGAAAATGAAAAGCTAAAAAGTAGGCTCCCAAACACCCTCTTACTGCAATTTCAGGGATGTATCAACTTCCTACATTGCTAATAAATAAATAAATAAATAAGAATCTCTATTTGAGAGGTGGTTCATCCATTTCATTTCCTAGGGCAATTGCAGGATTTTAATTCAGCTGTGTAAAAAAATGTATGCAATAAAATTGTATAATAAAGACTATATAAAATAAAGATATCAAATTATATGTAAAAAAAAATATAAAATTTTACTCCATTCATTACAAATTTGTTATCCACTTGCACTATTTACGGTACTTAAAAAAAATGTTTATATTCTCAACCGTATAATGTTACATAATTCAATATGGATCTTATTTGATAGTTCTCAACGAGTTCTATTTAACAAAATTTTCGAACTTGTAAACAACATTATAAATTGAAAGACATAAGCATTTGAAAATTAGCACGCATGCACGTAAATAAACAAAAAAATTGAGAGAGAGAGAGAGAGAGAGAGTAGTATGTTTTTCGAACTTAGCTTGAACCCCAACCCCTTTAAACCCCGGTGGAGCCGGAGCCGCCCTTGTTCATTCCATTAGTGTAGATGGAAAAACATGTCTGAATTACATGATTAAAATTTGATGACAGTTTCATTAATCACCAAAGATAATTAAACGACCGCCCCAGCAACCACTAACTACATTAATACTACAAAATTACGACTAAATCTATTCGAGCATCCGATCGCGTATCTGTCATTTATAAGTAGCCTCATAACCACAATATGTTTACTCAAATGCGATACAAACGAAAAGCAAGAACCCACGACTCTCATTTTTGTAACTCTTAATTAGTAGCCCAATACCATAAAATGTAAAATTACAAAGTCCATATCTTTTTCAATGGTACTCCCATTTCGCAGCAGTCCTTATGTCAAACATTTCCTCTTCACTTTGAACGTCAACTAATAAGAGGAAACACAATATAGGAAGTTTTTTTTTGCGGTTTAAGTGTCACCCTGTTCGATACAATTTCTACGGAGTAATTTATTCGCTTGCCTATTCAATTTTAAAAGTTGGTAGAATCAGACTCTTGAGATGCATTTTTAATGTTACTTTATAATTACCAATTATCACAAAAACCCACATTGAAATCAAAATTGGGAGTTCAACAAGGTCCAAGGTAACTTTTCTCCCCATAGTTCAGATCTAGGTTTTCTCATCTAGGGGGAGGGGGTGGCCGCCTCCTCCTTCCCTCTCCCCCCGTCCTTTCGATCCCTCTCTCTCTTTCTCTCAAGTCCGGTTTGCAGGTGTATCCATATCCGGTTTGTGTTTGATTAAGCGTTGGTGTGTGGCGGGTCTGACTCTAGCGTTTCAAGCTCTGGTGGTGGCGTGTGGGTTGATTTTGGTACATCTCCTCCTTAATAGATCAGATCTGGAAATGGTGGTTGGCGGCTGGTAATAACGTCGAGAATGAGGTTAGGCTTTTTTTTTTATACTATTATTTGGCTTTTTAGCATGGTTCTCTGTTTCTCCAACTGGTTTCGCCAATCTGGAGTTTTTTTGTTACTTGTTTGTTTTTTAAGATCCGGCGGGTGACGGTGGTGAAAATTTTATTTTGTTTTTTGGTTTGTGTTTTCGCCCTTGATTTGATTTGCGTTCGTCGTGGTTTCGAGGGCTGTCGCTTTCGCCAACTTTGTTTCCCGTGACCAGAGACTGCCATGCCAACAGGGTAATGTTCAGAGTGTCATCCGACTGTCCTCTGTGGTATTGAGAGCTTTGTTTCCAATTGATCAGTTCTGCGTTGGACAACCGTTAGCTTAATACAAACAGACTTAGGAAGAGGTTTTCCTTTGCTGCTCTTTGTTATCCTCGATGGGAATTTCTGCTAGCCTTGGGAGATTATTTATCTTTATTGCGACCTCCTCGTGCCGTGCACCTTAGAGTCGGTGAGAAGTGAGTCATCAATATGGCTCGTGTTTGGATTTTGGCATTAGTCTTTCCTTTTTATTATTACCGATGTAGGCTTTGGTCAGGACCGGCCCTAAGGTAAAGCCGAAGGTGCGGCGGCTTTAGGCCCGTAATTTCAGCCAAAAAAAGAGGCCCATTTTCAATAAAAGTCGTTTTATAATATATATGAATTAATACTAATAAAGCACATACGGGAGGTTTGACACAATGGTTTTGGCGCCTCCACAATGCACCACTTCTACTAGTATACATTAAAAAAAGCTTTTTAGTGATAGATGTTAGGTTCAAATATTTTGCACACCATATTGATAAGGTTTTTTTTAATATTTGATTTGATTTATTTTAATTTAATATTTAACTTTTACTATCAATTTACAAAAACAATCACTTTTGACAATGACAAATAAACTAAAATAAGATATATATATTTTTTAATCAACAAACTTATAGAGAAAAATGCTTAAACCTAATAATTTTCTACTTTTAAAAATAGTATTTTTACAACTAGAGATAATAACATTAGAAAAATGCATTTGATGAGCATTACTTCGGGGAAAAAAAATCTCGAATGGTATAAAAAATTAAGAAGTTTTTGTTCGTTAATTACCTAGTTAAAATATCATGTTTAATTTTTATAACTTTTATACCTTTTATTAGCCACTTAGATTGAATTTTTCTCGATTAAATACCAAGGGCCCTATCTTATAAATTCGCTTTAAGCCTCCCAAATGTCAGGGCCGGCCCTGGCATTGGTTGTATCTTCCCTTCATTGGCTTAGTTGGAAAACTTTGTTAGGGCCGGGCGACTTATTTTGAAATACAATCGTTTATGCTGATAAAGAAAAAAAAAACCAAGGTCCAAAGTGATGAAATGAAAACCACATGCACCAAAGTAAAAGCCCCACTAAAACTACAATGGCCACTGCATAGTTTTCCCCTCTTAAAATTGAAAAAATCCCTCTCCCTTATATTCACTGTTCTACAGTGTACTCTACCTGTCCCTCTCTCTCTTCTCTCTCTCTCTCTCTCCTATCTGTTTTGACAATTCTCTGTGCAAAACTCCCTGCACATTTCCTTCTCTGTTTTCACACTCCCCTGTTTTGCCCCTCCTCTGTTCTCACCCCTCACTCTCTCTAAATAGCCATGAACGCCGCCGTCAAAGAAAAACTGGTGGTGGAAGTGGTGGCGGCGCACAACCTAATGCCGAAAGACGGCGAGGGCTCCTCCTCTCCGTTCGTGGAAATCGAGTTCGAAAACCAGAGACAGCGAACCCAGGTCAAGTACAAAGATTTAAACCCAATCTGGAACGAGAAACTCGTCTTCCACATCAACTCATCAACGGATCTTCCTTACAGGACCATAGAAGCGAACGTGTTCAACGAGCGAAGGTCGAGCAACAGCAGGAATTTTCTGGGTAAGGTTCGGGTGTCTGGTTCGAGCGTCGGCAGAGAAGGGGAAGAAGAGGTGGCGGCGCAGTTGTTTAGTTTGGATAAACGGAGTTTGTTTTCGCATGTGAGAGGTGAGATTAGCTTGAAGCTGTATTTGTCGACTAGAGAGGAAGTTAACGACAAGAACATTAATTCTGGGTTTTTGATGAAGAAGAGTAAGAAACAGGGGGTGATGAATAATGGTGGCCATCATCATCTGGGGGTGGAGCATAAGGTGGGTAATCATCAGAATCTGCAGATTTTGAAACAGGGGGAGCAAAACCCAGGTAATTTTTTAGTTTACTTATTTACGAGGACGGACACAAAGGCGGGTTAGCCCGGGCGACTGTCTTATCCAAGTTTTAATTTTTGTTTTATAAATATAGTAGTAGTACATGGGTTCGTCTAACTCACGCTCGAATCTTGCGTCCGTGTTATTTGTAAAAAAAGAATTTTCTTTTTGGCATTAGTACTGTTTGTTAAGGTTCATTAATGCACAGGGTTTTGTCTGCTTTGACTGGATTGTCCAAAAGATTAGTACAATTTTTCTGTCTTTAGAAACAAACAAGGCTGACCTTTGGCACAAAATATATTTTTTGGGCTTTTTTTGGTGAAAAATAAGTTGAAAAAGAAAGCGGGAAAAACCCAAAGATTTATTTTTTGGGCTTCATAGACAATTTTTCTGTCTATGAAGTTTGATTTTTTCTGCTATTTTAGCTTTTGCTCTTCATTTATTTTTTGCTTATGGGTAAAAATAAGTTGAAATAAAATAAAAAAGCCCAAAGATTAATTTTTTATGGATTTTGATTGTTGTGCTGCTTTTTTTTGTTTTTTTCGTTTATCCCAGATTTTGAAACTGGGAGAGCAAAACCCAGGTAAAGTTTTTAGTCCATTTATGAGGACGGACTAGCCCTAGCGACCGCTTTACCCAAGTTTTAATTTTAATTTTTTTTTTATGAATATAGTAGTAGTAATTTTTTACAAGGGTTCCAATCCTGCGTCCGGCCATGTCTTTTTTATTTGTAAAAAGAATTTTCTCTTTTTGTAGTAATACTGTTTGTCTGGTTCGTTAATGTCCAGGGTTTTTGTTTGCTTTGACTAGATTGTCAAAGATTACGATTTTTCTGTCTTTAGAAACAGAAAATGCTAGTAAACATTTGGCACAAAATTTCTTTTTTTGGTGAAAAATATAAGTTGGAAAGTAAACTATAAAAAACCCCAAAATTAATTTCTATGAAGTTACTATAGATTCGCCCGACTCACACTCAAATCTTGCATCCACACTCAAATCTTGCATCCATCTCCGTACATTTATTGTACAGTTTTTTTGGTTTGCTGTCACTAGATTGTCAAAGATTATGATTTTTCTGACTAAATTGATATCCACTCTCTTTTACACATCAACACACTTCATTAGAAGACGAAAAATAAAAATAAAAATGTTAACCTTTGGCACCAAATTTCTGTTTTTTTGGGCTTTTTGGTGAGAAAAAAAGGTTGAAAAGTAAACAGAAAAAACCCAAAGAATCAACATTATTCAGGGGTCAAAGCAGATGATTTTTTTATTTCATTTGTATTCTCTTTGAATTCTTATTTTACGTGCTAAAAAATCTTTTTAAAACAGGTTTGAGACAGCCTCGGGCAAATTATTTTGAAGTTTTTTTTGGTACTTTTGAGGAGTGAATACAAAACCCCTTTGGATTTTCCGAAGTACCTAAAAATAAAAAAAGAACCCTTTGCTTAATTGTTTTTGGAGTCTTGTTGGTGTATTTTTGATAAGTCCGATGTACAAACCCCCTTTTGAGTCCAAGATATCCTTCGGCTCGAACATGTTGTCTTCCATTTGAAAACAACTTTTCCAAATTTATAAGGGAATTATAATTTTCCCGTGCCCCAAATTGTTATCTACACCTTTTTTTTTTGTATTTTAGTGAAGTTTTTATGGGTAAATTTTTTACTAGAAAACAAAAAAAAAGGGTTTGTTTCCTGATAATTACTTTCCTATCATAAGTAATATAGGGTTACGGCCTCTAGATTTGGGAAAAATAAACAAGAATCCAACCAAATTACTATTTCTGTTTTCCCTAGTTTGTTAATACGAAGTATATTCAAACGGGATTTCTGGTCCTGTAGTGACCTAAATTGTGGACCCTTTGAAATCTTCATTTGGGTTAGGAGAAGTATAATTAAATGGACTTGGGATCCCGTAGTGACCTTAATCATTGGCCCTTTGAAATCTTCATTTGGGTTAGGACTTGGGAACCGTTTATTTTTTAAGAAATGTTGAGAACATCGTAGATACAAAATTATGATCATCGGAAATTAGTGGACAAACAATTGAGATAAATTTGTCTCACAATTTGTTTAGCCATCTATTTTCGTAAAATAAATGGTATCTAATCACATGGTTACCTATATCTATTTTTTGTTTTTACATAAATGATCTACTTGTCATTCCCGATAAATTGAATGGTTCCGACCCCAAATACAAATTACAGAGGGCCCACAGTTGATGTCACTTCTAACTTGGGTCACTATGGGGGACCCCAAATCCATTTAAACGCTATTTTCACCTTTTTTTTGGGGGAATAGAAATCGAAGTTGTTGTACATACTTTGTTTCCATTTTTCGTTTAAGTAATTCTATTTTTTTTTTTGGAAAGGGGTGATATTTATAAACGAAACGTCCATATTTTTTTTGTCATCATGTACTATATGCACTTTCCTCAACAACGTTTTTAAAAATGTACTATATGTTCCTCTCTAAATTCTGCTTCCATCTCTTCAGGTGATATCAAGCCTGTTGTCATCACCACTGGCCCTGGTCCTGTGATCCCCACCGCTGGAGGTGGGGCCATCATGCGCGGCTCCGGTGGTGGTGGACTTGGTGTTTTCTCAACTGGGTCAACCGAGTTTTCGCTGAAGGAAACAAGTCCTCACCTCGGTGGTGGTCCTTCAAACAAGGACTCAACCTACGACCTTGTGGAGCAAATGCAGTATCTTTACATTCGTGTGGTTAAAGCTCGAGATATCTCGGTGTTCGGTGGCAGCGAGCTGGTGGCTGAGGTGAAATTGGGAAACTACAAAGGAATCACAAAAAGAGTCGGTTCGAACAATCCCCAATGGGACCAAGTTTTCGCATTTTCGAAAGACTGCATACAGTCATCCATAGTGGAGATCTTTGTCAAGGAGAAGGATAAAGATGATGACTTGGGCCGTGTTTGGTTTGATTTAAATGAGGTTCCGAAACGGGCACCGCCTGATAGTCAGTTGGCTCCGCAGTGGTACAGAATGGAGGACAAGAAAGGGGAGAAATCGAAGGTGGGAGAGGTTATGGTTTCGATTTGGTTTGGAACTCAGGCCGATGAAGCTTTTGCTGAAGCTTGGCATTCCAAAGCTGCCAATGTGCATTTTGATGGGCTCGGTTCTATTAAGTCAAAAGTCTATCTATCACCAAAGTTGTGGTATTTGAGGGTTTCAATCATTGAAGCTCAAGATATTGTTTTTGGGTCAACAATGGTGAAATACCCGGAGCTTTCTGCGAAAATCCAAGTGGGGAATCAGGTTTTGAGGACTAGAATTGCCTCAGCAACATCGAACCGGACCTTTTCTAACCCGCTATGGAATGAGGATTTGGTGTTTGTGGTAGCAGAGCCGTTTGAGGATTACTTGTTGGTTTCGGTTGAAGACCGGGTTGCCCCAACCCGAGAGGATGTTCTTGGGAGAATGCTTCTTCCTGTGGCAGCGATTGAGAGGAGATTGGATGATAAGCCGGTGAATTCCAGGTGGTATAATCTGGATATCCATCAGTTCAACAATGGGTCCGATACGAAATCAGTGACGAGGTTTGGGTCTCGGATTCATATCCGGGTTTCGCTCGATGGGGGATACCATGTGCTGGACGAGTCGACTTTGTACAGCAGTGATCAAAGGCCCACTGCGAAACAGCTTTGGAAGCCCCATATTGGGGTTCTTGAAATGGGGATTTTGGGTGCTAGTAATCTGATGCCGATGAAGGTGAAGGAAGGGAAAGGAGCTGCTGATGCTTACTGTGTGGCGAAATACGGGCAAAAATGGGTCCGGACCCGGACAGTGGTTGACAGTTTGGCACCCAAATGGAATGAGCAGTACACTTGGGAAGTGTTTGATCCATGCACTGTGATAACAATTGGGGTTTTTGATAACTCGAGGGTTGACAAAAGTAGCAACAATGCCACTGGTAGGGACTCTCGGATTGGGAAAGTTAGGATCCGGCTTTCGACGCTTGAATCCGATCGGGTTTACACCCATTCCTATCCCCTCGTGATGTTGCATGCCTCCGGGGTGAAGAAAATGGGGGAGCTTCATTTGGCGGTACGATTTTCGTGTGCTAATATGATCAATGTGCTCCATAGTTATGCGGTGCCTTTGCTACCAAAAATGAACTATGTGCACCCTTTATCCGTGAACCAACTGGACAACTTGAGGTACCAGGCGATGAACGTAGTGGCGGCTAGGCTCAACCGGTCTGAGCCACCATTGGGGCGGGAGGTGGTGGAATACATGCTCGATCACGACTCCCACATGTGGAGTATGAGGAAAAGCAAGGCTAACTTTTTCCGGCTCATGAATGTTCTATCTAGTGTGATTGCCATTGGAAGGTTTGTGGAGGCTATTCAGAGTTGGCAGAAACCAGTTTATTCAACCTTGTTCGTGATTTGTTTCGTCATTCTTGTTTTGGTTCCGGAGATTATAATCCCATTTGTGTTGGTTTTCATGGCTTTAGTTGGGATTTGGCGGTTTAAATCTCGACCTAGATACCCGCCTCACATGGATACTAGACTATCCTACGCCGAGGGGGTCCACCCAGACGAGCTGGACGAGGAATTCGACTCGTTTCCTACAAGCCGGAGCGCGGAGATTGTTCGGATGAGGTACGATCGGCTGAGGAGTGTGGCGGGGAGGATTCAGACGGTGATTGGTGACATGGCAACGCAGGGCGAGCGGTTCCAGGCGCTGCTAAGCTGGCGGGATCCTAGGGCGACGTTTCTGTTTGTGATCCTCAGCTTGGTTGCTGCATTTGGGTTCTATTTGGTGCCTATCAGGTGGGTAATTGCACTCTGGGGATTGTATTTTCTGAGGCCACCTAGGTTCAGGAGCAAGCTGCCTTCTAAAGTTGTGACTTTCTTCAAGAGGCTGCCCACAAGGGCTGATAGCATGTTGTGAACTTTTGGGGGGGTTGTAGGGCTTAGTGGGGGTCTAGGGTTTGAATAGTTAGGGACACAGGAGGCACCTTTTTGTGTTGGTAGTTTAGCGTGCCCTTTTATGTTTTGTTGTAGTTTGCCTCAAAGACAGTCTTGTAATTTATGCCTAGGGTACATCTTTTGAGTGTTTTGGAATTCAGCCTTCTATAGTTTTTAATTTGCTTGTTTTATGCATGGGAGTATAATGCAAGCATAAAAGCTTTATTATAATGCAGCTACCAAAGGAAGAAGCAGCAGCAAATCCTCAGTACCAAAATCACCAAAACCTCCATGTATTTACTATTTCAATGTTCTCTTAGCCAGAATATGGTCTTAAGATTCATATGTTTGAAAATCTATTTTTCTTTATTGGTAAAGAATTTTTTTATAAAACTCGATAGGGTACATCGAGGAAATGGAAAAAATAAAATAAAAATGCAAAGTCCTGGGATGATAGCAGGCTAGCAGCCAACATGGAAGGGAATCATGACCCCAGACTGACTCAGAGTATTAAATCACGAGTACCCAGAAAATTCCGGCTTAAGGGATATTTGGCCGGAAAAAACCACGCGTATATGTGTGCATACCATTTGCACACCACCTCATCCGGATCGTCCAAATGCTTTTTTGGATGTTCTGGAATTGATATGCACTATGACCGGTAAAAGAGCTCTTTGACCGGTCAGAGTGCATTTCAAATCCAGAACGTCCAAAAAAGTATCTGGACAATCCGGATGAGGCGGTGTGCATGTGGTTTGCGCAAATGTGGTGTGCGCATAGCATTACTATGTCTGGCCCCACACCAGGGCTCAAAAGGGAACAATTATTAGGGGTTGGAGCATCAAGTAAATGTTAGGCAAGGATATTGGAGTAGGGTAATTCTATTAACAACCACCTTTTAGCTAAATACAATCACTTAAAATCAAAATTTGAAATTGTAACCCAGTTTTGGATAAATACAACCAACAAATTTCTCAAATATTCTCAATCTACCCCTCCCCTTCCTAACATCTAATTTACTACCCATTCTACCCCTCTCTTCCCTAACATTTATTTACTTCCCAATCTACCCCTCCTATCAATCCCTAAAAAAAATAAAAAATACCCCAAAACCATATCAGATCATCTCTTCTTCTCAATCTCACGTCGTCTTCTCTCCTCTCTTGCCGACGAGAATGGAAGCTCCAGTCGACTAAGGTCTCCGTTCGTCTTCTTCCTCTCCTCTTCCTCACCACTCCATTTGCCTCCTTCCTCTCCACTTCCTCTTCGTCTCCGTCTCTTGTCTCCCTTTTCAAACCCTAACCTAAATCTAACCCATTGCCACTGACCCACCACGAAATCGCCATTGCCAACAAAGAATCGACCTCACCACCACGAAAATCGCTGTTTGGGAAGCAAAAGCAACGCAAGAAATAAGACCCAGATTTTATTTTTTCGTTTTTGGTCGCCCGCCATTCGGATTCCCAGTATTGAATTTGATCATTATTTTCGGATATGAATGTTTGAAATGTGTACCTTAATTCGGATTTTAAAACATGAATTATATGTTTGAAACTAATAGATTTAAATTCCCACTATATGCTTTATCTTTTTGAATCCGAAGTTGTTTTAAATATTCAGAAGTTAAAATGTGAAATAAAACAATTACTTCAAGTTTCAAAATCCGAATATGGGCAAACGTGGGATGTGTAAAATTAAATCAATTATTTATGTCC
>JAXBDA010010372.1:0-10641 GCA_036023075.1 Gaultheria prostrata
TGTTGACACTGGCACGAGCATATTTACACCGGCACTGTTATATTTATTCATGAAAACTGTTTTCGGATAAACTTGTGTTATTGCTTTCGAACCTTATATATTGTTCTAGAATTGCTAGTTGGGTTTTTGGTAGAGTTATTATTGGGCTTCTCGCTCACGGTGTTACACTTGTGTAACCTGGCATAATACCATGATGTTGCCTGGCGACTCGGACGTATTATGTCAGAATTCCAAGATGAACAGAAGGAATTCTATTACCAGCAGAGTCTCGGAGCAGGAGCTGCCGGCCTGGGGAGTGACCCGGCAGAGGGATAGAAGACGCCATAGATCTCTCCCAATATTAAATAATGTAATTCGGCGCAGAAGACGCCTTGTCAGACTTGTAATCGTATTTTCCTTTTATTATAATAACATTTAGCGTTCCCGGATTTTTCGGGGCGTTACATAATTGATCTAATTTGTTTGATTTTTTATTCAGAATTCAAGACCCTATAATCTGAAAGAATTTTCAAGAAAAGTTAAACAATGGTGTACTCGATATTTGTTTGATCTGAATCGCAAATGTCGTAGGGCTTGTTAAGAAAGCATTCAGTAGAAAATTATCTTTGATTGGACATCGAAAGATTTCCAAATGCAAAGATATTTTACAAATATGAATTGTTCTGATACCTATCGATATTCGATCAAAATTAGTTTTTTACTAAATGTTCTTCTCAACAAGCTCTGTGATACATACGGTTCAGATCAAGGTGATATTGAGCGCACAATTGTATAAATTTTGTTCAAACTTCATTCAGATTATAGGGTCCTGAAATTTTGAACGGAAAATTGAACGAATTATAGTTATAAATATTCGATTGAGCTTATTTTTTTCAAAACCACTCGAATAATTATTTTCAAATTAAATCCGGTTTGGATCCTTTGTATGGGGCCCTAAAGTGAGCCTATAAGACTACGCAAGATTCGGAATTAAAATAACTCATTGATTTGCACCAAAACGGTGCCGTTCACCCCTCACTGCATAATGTAGCGCTTTCAGCTTGTTACAGGCACCCGGCCCGTTCCCCTGATACCAACTTACTGTGGTATCAACACCAAGTTGTTAAAAAAAATAATACTCCCTCCGTTCCAAAATGTTTGCCCCATACGAAACTACGTGCAATTTTCAAACTAAAAAATAATGTATTTACCAAAATAATTTTCAATTTTTTTTTGCACCATATTAAAGTTCTCAATGAAATCTATCAAACAAGATCCATATTGCTTAGAAAATTATTTTTGTAACTATATTATTTTTTAGTTTGAAAATTGCACGTAGTTTCGTAGGGGGCAAATATTTTGGAACGGAGGGAGTATGATTTTAAGCTTTCCCTCGTATAATGATTTGTTGCCCTTTAAAGTTAACATGTGCCGATCACTTTTTAAGCGCTATTCGATTAACATGATTATGGTATGATTGAGTTACTGGATATAGTTTTTAGTAAAATGGACGATTTTAGAACATTCAATTGAGCCCGAAATGGACCCTAAAATTTTAAAACTAGACTGGTTCGATTTCTTTTTAATTCGAGAGGGGATTGGATTATGGAAAAAAATCTCTTTGCTACACTTTTGAGCATCTTTTATATTTCTTGATACCAATCCAAACTCTGAAATGAGTCCTTTTGTTTTCATACAGAAGGAAGGGGCACAGAAATTGTACCAACGGCTTGTAGAACTCGCTTTTAAGTCTTACATAAATGATTTGAACCATCCATTAATTTTCACATTTTCACATGTGCTTTTCACACTTAATGATACATGTGGAGGATTATTCATTAGTGTTAACTAATTATGCATCCTAAATTTGCACAAACATGCTTTTGGACGGTTCTATTATTACAGGAAATTTTTGTGACCCGAGAAGCCAATGTTTATGTCCAGCCTTGCTTGTTCAAAGTCCAGTTATTGCATGTAGAATCCGTACATATCTATATACGTAAAACTCACTCAAGTATATTGTACGGTTTCGAACGCATTAATGTCCCGAGCTAACCATTTTAACGTTCACTCTCATTTAGTAAGGTCGAACAAAATCACACTACTCTTGGTCTGGTTGTGCAATGAGCTGCAAGTAGCATTACAACTAAAATGTGAAATCCCATAAAATCAACTGGATCATTTTATGGGATTTCACATTTTAGCACGTTGATTTTCTGATATTTCCCATAAAATCAACGTGCTAAAATGTGAAATCTCATAAAATCATCCAGTTAATTTTATGAGATTTCATATTTTATCAAATAGAAAACTCAGCATAATAAGTTTTCTCCTTGGTATCGTTTGTGCCCCGAGGCCCACCAATCAGTTGGCAGCCCTATTTCTAAAAGCCCAACCAGAACACTGCTGTTTTTTGGATCAACAAAGAGAGCCCAATTCAGTGCGGAAATTGGGCCCTCACAGGTCCAACCATTGTAAATGCTCAGCCCACACCATGCCATGCTCCTTTCGGATGTTTGGGTTTTTACCCAGAATATTCCTGTGATTAGTTGGTAAGTACCCTTTTTTTTTCCCACCAATGTCATTGTTTTGACTAGCTAGCAGAAAATATGGAGTTATTGTTTTAGCAATAATCATCCCTCCATACGGAGAAATTTTTCGATGCCGGGTTGGTTTTGCCTACATGGTATCCGTTCGGTAATCTCATCCGTTCAAAGCGCGATTTGAGGGTCCGAAAGAGGAGAAAGAGGGAATCAATTTGGGTCGTCCAAAACACTTTGGACGGCCGAGATCGTGCTCGGCATGGACACGTGGTACCCATTCGGTACCCAAAAAAATTTCCTCTATACAGACCATACCCTCATTTAAGGGTTATCGTGGACCGACAAGCCGACAACCATAATCCAAAACGCTCATCTAGTAGAATATGTTCAGAACGTACTACATGTCTACAAAAAAAAAATTCAGTTTAATCGAATATCGATAGACATGTTAAAAATTTACGAACAAAATGCAACCGATTCACGTGCTACAACCATCCAATCGAATTAATTGTTTTTCACACACGGGTATTTTTTTTCCCGGGTGTTCTAAGAGATGAACGTTTCAGATCATGTTTTTGGACCCGACATTACTTCATAAATGGGGGTATGTAGAGGAGCTATTCCCTAGCAATATTCCTTCTTCCGTTAACTAACAAAGTAATTCCACCATCAAATTTTCTTAATAGTATTTTCTTGAAACTTCAACTGTATTACTTCGTTGATTACACGAAACACATCTCATTTCTAGCAAGTACAAATAAGATAATCATTTTCCTTGACTTTGGTTACATAAAATTGCACATGTAACCTAACACTTGATCCTAATTTTCTGCATTTGATTTCTTTATTGGAATTGTTTAATTTGGTGCTGTATACAAGGATTAATTTACAAGATTGGAAGTTTTCTAACCAAAGTTGTTGGGGTTGACCAAGTTTTCTGGGGTTATGAGGAATTTATGAACAGGGACAATGACCAAGAACAATATATAGATTCAAGACGTACATTGGTAACAATGAACTGCCGCACTGCGTAACCCTAATGCCTCTTCTGGTGGGTGGAGAATATACAACAATTATACGGGTACCGATTGATAGTAGAAATTTTATTGTAAGGTCGCACCCCGGATTTGACAGTAGAAAGTATTTTTAAAAAAATTAAATGTTACATTCATATGTGTGAGCCCACTTGTGAGCTCAAAGTGGGCCCACACATTCCATCGGTAGAAAATCTGTACCCCGCGATTGGGAGAATATGAGGTGTGCAATGTGCATATCTCCTTTATATTTCTTCTTGAATTAAAATGAGCGTAGTGATGGGTTTAAGAGCTACACTTAAACCTTGTGGTTGCTGCATGAAATTTTAAACCTGATGTGCACCATTTGGATTTACTCTCTTAAGTTCTCACCTAGATCAAAGAAGAGATTAGATTCCTTCCGCCGGCGGCGAAAACTATAGGTTTTCCACTACCATCATATTAGGCCCCACGATGGGTTAATAATTGATCTGAACCGTTCATCTTGTAGGGCTCGTAGAGTAGTATTCTCATTCCGAAAATTAGCTTCACCGGACATCAATAGATGTATCAAAATATCACATTTTGGATTATAAAACGAATGGTCACAGAAAGTTTAACTCGACAGGATTAGACCGTCCATTTTACTAACTAAAATTCAACTTTTGATAGACCTCGTCATATCCACTCAAGCTGATTTTTTGCATGAATATACTACATTGTGGGCCCCACAAGATGAACGGTTCGGATTATAATAATAAACGCACGGTGGGAACCACAATAGGCGGCGGTGGAAAATCCACCGTTTCCACCACCGGTGGAAAGAATTTATTCTCATCAAGGAGATAGGTTAATTATTCTCTCTTTTTCCCTGCCCCAATCTTGGATTCAACACAACCGAGAAAATTCCTCCGAATACTAGATTATATGACCTTCTCGAAGTTAAGGGAGGCGATTATGCTACCAAATTTGCTAGAAATTTCGGACTTTCATCGATCGAGTTCAAGAGAGGTTTTCTATCACTTATGCTTAAAACAATATTAACGCAAACAATAAAGATTTTACTTAGTTTGGAATGTTTATCAACCGTGCATACTTCTTATCTTCGATAGCAAAACCAAAAAATTGTGTTAGTGGTGTCATTTTAAAAACTTATAAGTATACAATTCCTCAACAACACAACACAATAGAACTTGTTATATCGATCAAAGACCCCTCTAGCAATCAATATGGGGTATGGAGAAACATATGTCACTCCAGCTTCTATAAAATAAGCGACCAAAAGATGGTTAATAATCATTTTTCAAGTGGTTTTAAACACCCGATGGAACAAAACCCAAAACACCTAAAGTAGCCCAAAGGCCCCTAACAGGCCAACGTCGATCTAATTACCAAAAACCTAAACAAACCCTAGTCAGTCAATCCATTGCTGCCCCACAGCTCCTAAACCGCTGACCATCAACCCGAACTCGAGTCGCGAGATTGAAAGGCAGAGATTTAAATTGTGCTTTTATCGTTCTGGTTGCTTTGTAGCTCTTGCCATCGTCTTTAGTTGAAATCGTTTAAGAGCCTCTGGCAATGGAATGAATGAAATTTCTTGAATTCCAACAAAAAAGAAGGGTCCCGGAAGAAGTTTTTAGTAAATTAATTGCCTCATTATCGCCGAGGAAGCTGCTTCTTTTTTGTTTTTGTTTTTGTTTTTTTTTTTTTTTTGACACTTTACGCCATGCCCAAAAAAAATCTTTGAATATAAGCAACATTGGGAAATACTATCAACTTTGTCATATTAAGAAAATTAAGGGCAGTTGCTAGAACTTAATTATCCTGTCTTAGACTCTTAGTTCTTACTCGTCATCACAACATTCTGGCAGCTTCCCTAACTTCCACAAAACAATTGTTGTCAATGAGTAAAGAGTAACATTAGTCTAAATCATAATCTCGAGAAAGTTATTGCAGTATTTAATTCATTTCCCTCGGCGGGATTTACCACGTATTCCAAGGTCGCAGGGTCATTTCTCTAGCTCGACGATGTTTTGTTCTTGAGCCTCTTCATCTCACACGAACTCACTAAAGAGATTAGTTCGGTTCATCGGAACACTCTTCGTTACCAAAAAGACGGAGTGTATATATATATATATATATATATATATATATATCATAGGAATTAGACAAGCCTTTACGGTAGGGAGTGATCATGAAAGTTGATCTCATACTCAAATCATGATTTAATTATAATAGATAGATTCTTGACCTGAACTATTCCTCTACAACTTTAGTGACTTTTCCTTGGCCTAATCATTCCTAGACAATAACATGGCACATGGACGGAGGACATTACTATGCCCTAACATGACTTAATTAACCAAATATTCTAAGCATTTTCCAAAGGTACATGTGAAGTTTATCGAGACACGTACACATTCGAGTTAGATTATTTATGTGGCCAATGGTGAGTTGTTTACCATTAGAGTCGGGTCGGGTATAAACAAGATTCTAAAACTCGCTAGGCGCTCCCAGGGCGGTTGGGCAGGGCCGAGTACTCAGAGCCTAGTCGGGCTATTAGTCGCCGAGGGGCTTTCTAGCGCCTAGGCGGTGAATACTCGGCCTTTCAGACCTTCTTTTAGAACAATGGGTATAAGCAATGGCGAACCCAATAAAAAATGAGTGGGGCGTGGAAAGATTTCACACCGATCCCCACTCAACTCCGTTGTAATACAAATACCTTTAATGTGAGAGGTCGAGTTTCCACTATGATATTTTCAGTATTCTTAAACTATAAGTTGTCTAATCAGTTGAAGTATGTGAAGAGAATGAGTCTGTAAATGACAACTTGTACCACAAATCTCATAGTGGAAACTCAGCGTTTTATGTGATCAAATATACTTGCTATAATTACAAGATAATTTAGCATCCACTGCTGATATTTTTTTAACAGACGTCAATCTCTCATATATGAAGAGCTCGAAGGCTAAATAACATCGGAAGGCAGTACAATGATTTCACACTAAAATATAAAAATGAGTTACATCTATCAAAACTTCAACTTAAAGCACAGAACTATACCCGATTGGTTTTCGACCCGAACAGAGGATTTTCGGGGCAACAATAAAGTAGGATGAGAGATATGGTGGGATGGGGCAAATTTTGTCTGATTTGGATAGGGCCACTAACCTTTTTATATACCCAATCCAATTGCTTCATCTCTACTTGTCGATGTAATTTTGTTGTGTGATTTCTACCTTCTGGCAGTGGAGACATGGGCTCGGGTCCCAAAAGCCCCACAACTTTTGGTTCTTGGCATTTTTAAGAGTCAAATAATTTTTGTCTTTCGATAAATAAATAAAAAAAACTGATTTTTGCATTCATTGTGAAATCCATGCATAGATGATAATCAGAATCTATAACGAATCGGTAAGAAAAGTATTTGGATGATACGTGCATTCTAGATTTTAAAGAAGATTTTATGTGTCAACTTAAAGGGCAAACTGCATGCGGACTACGACTAGTCCAAGAACTATCAAAAGTGTATGTATTTAGTAGTAGTTTGCTTACGGTTGTGTAGTACTTGGGCTCACGTTTCGACATCACGGTCGTTGACGGCATCGATCATGGACCGAATCTGAGATCAACGATCTTCACTTTGTTGCCATCAGTGATCCAAGCATCTTGACGAACTCAGACGAAGTTCAAGATCAGTGCTAACTTCCTCGGTCTAGAACTCATAAATAATTGTCTTTATCTCGTCCAATATTGCTTGTTAATGGAGTATCATTTTCACCCCTACATAAATTCTGGATATTATGGATTGTGTGATTAATGGTTTCTTGATTGTAATGAGAATCTGAAATGTTTTCGAAATAATATGTGCGGAAGAAAATTTTGCAGAATGGCTTTGTAATTAAACGTGTAATCATAATTCAAAACAATCTCCATGGGTGATCGTTGAATTTTATATTTTTCCAGTACATTTTTTCATAATGCACTTCAAAATCAGCTCCAAAACATGCAAAAAGAAAAAATGCATGATGTAAAATGGAAAACTTGGGCGCCCATATAGGGCCTAATTCGGTAGACTAATTCAATCGTCCATAAGTTGTGCCCTACAGGCTACACAAAAATTAATAACCCGCGGGTGACATTCACGGTTCAATTGGATGTGAGATGAGTTTTGGGTGGATAAAATAGTAAAGGAGGATAAGATAGTAAAGGGTACATTTGATGTGACATTCATGAAAAGTGAATAAAATATTACTTAATTTGAAAAAATTTGATTATAAGGGGATAAAATAATACCACTACTACTTTGTTTCATAGTTAAAATGGAGGGACAATGATGGTAAGTTAGAGGGTCTGGGCCTCGGGGGTAGATTGGGGCCTGGGGTATTGGAAAGGGTATTATAAGGGTATTTATTTATTAATAGGATTTGGACAGTCCCTAATTAGCACCCCTGGAGATGTTGTTAAAATCAATGGGACATGAATGATACCCCTCTGCAAAATTATCCCAAATCATGGATGAGGTGTAGGCCCGGAATTAGTCATCCGGGCCTATAAATAATCCTCATTCTAATACCACATCCAAACGGGCCCGCCACAGTTAACTACCACTTGCACATCGTGTCCCAGACCCATAAATAATACTCCCTCCGTCCCAAAATTGTTGTCCGGTCCACACAACGAGGGCTTGAAAATATTGCAAAATTTTCAGGAAATATTCAATGGTTTTTTTAACAAGTTACTTGATATAAATGAGTACTTTTAATTTATGAAAAAAATTTGAAAATTATCTTTTAAAAAACTTATTATTTTTAGGTCCTCATTTTTTGAACCAGACAAAAATTTTGGAATGAAAGAAGTACTCCTTTTAATACCCATCAAAATGGGTCGCCACAGTTAACTACCACTTGCACATCGTGGCAAAAACAATACAGCCTACTAATAATAATTAATTAACTTATACTAATGCAAAAGGATATTTTAAAAATAATGAGGCTGTGTGTCTTGTAGCTTCGATTAATTGGTATATATTAGGTGTAACCGACAGAGCGTGGGAAATCGAAAATCGTCACATCTCAATTATTCTGTACTTCCTCCTACCACTCGACCGTCGGTGACCAAAATAAAAGCAAAAAGATTTGAAATGTCTTTTAAGTCAATGGTTGGGAGAAAAATATGTGTTACATTGTTGTGAAGGAAATTAAATGTTTGTCATTTATATTTACATTTATATAATTTCAAGTTCATTCGACATTAGAAACATCTTTCTTTTAATTTCTGTTCTGACCTTATTTTTCCTCTTGTTTAATTAGGAAAAATATCTCCGAGGCAACAAAACAAAAACAAAAAATACTTTTCTCGCATTTACCTGGTTAATGTGTAAGGAATACACAGTCTTTCTTTTATTTTTCATGCACAGCTTAATGTGTAAGGAATACACAATCTTTCTCGACAGGCCAACAACTCCATTGATTGATTTTGTTGGATTTATTGGTATAAATCATGCCTTATGCAGTTGAACTTTTTGGGACTTTGTAGTTTGATTAAATCAGTTCTAATAAATATATTCAACAGAAATTTTTTAAAAAAAGTTCTTTTCAGAACCGCAATTTTTTATCAAGTCAAAAAGACAGATTTTTTTAGCTTATTTTTCTCTTTATTGAAAAAAACCTTTAGTTTAGATCATAATTTACTTTTCTGATTCTTATTGTCAAGAAGAATTAATAATCTACAGGAACTTCGTGCGGAACAAACGAAAAGGTGGAAAAAAAAATTGAATGAAGAATAAAAATAAGTCAGGTGGCTTAGTCAAGCCAAACCAGGCCTAACCTGTAATTATTTTGAACTCAACTTTTCTACACAACTATTTGAACTGCAGTTTATGAATGCTAAGCCTATTATCTGTATAACTAATCATAATTAAACTTCAAAGGTGATTAATCAATTTTTTACTAAATGCTATCAATGCATGTCATTATCCATGCATGTCATGAGCCTGACAAGTACTACTTTCTTTTTTACCAACCTATAATTGATTTGCATAGCTTGTACTCCATATGTTTAATGAGCATAAATATATACAGTACTAGTTGGAAAACTGGGACTATTTCTTCTACCTCTCGGAAAATGGTAGTATTATGGTTTGGCAAAATAATATATAGTTGATTGGAGTATATATATATAGAATTAGCCAGATCGTCGGAAACATGAACAGAATAGCCTTTGTTCTGAAGACCTAGCGATTTAAGCGAGTATCTTTTTTTTTTCAAAGGCCCTTTTCTTTCCCTGGACCGATGACTTGTGCATGTTCAATACTGCGAACTCCTATAGGAGGAATTCGTCCCCTCGGGACTACCCGTAGGTTCGGTTGTTAAATCTCATGCAAGTAGGATGTGGTTGTAGTGGCTGCAAGCCGAACGTAAGCGTTTTAGGTGTGTGTTAACCATGCATTCTCGCGTCATCAAATGTCGTATGTATGATAGTGGTAGGGCAATTTGGTCTTTCTTGCTTCCATCAAAATCAGAAGTGCAAAACGAGAATGTGAAAAACTCCTCAAACTTAAAGCCTCTTTTTTCATTCTCTTCTCTAAATGTAAAAATGAAGAATGGGTTTTTTCAAAATCTATTTTGGTTCACATCACTCAAACACGGAAAAGTAAAAAAAGCCAATAATAATGAGAATGCAAAAAAGAGGGGCCACCTATTATCTATATATGCAACTGGAGGAGGGGATGCTGCTTGGCAGCTGCTGCACAGCACCTGCTGTGCAGTGACCAAACGGCAGCGTTTGGTAGGCAAACCAAGTGGTTTGCCAAATGTGATCTCGTGGGATCCATTTTCGGGTCTCACACAAATTATCCGAACCGTTAAATAATTTTAAAATAATTATTTAAGTGCTCTTGAAAAAAATCAGGACCATTGAATATTTTTACGTAATTGATCTAATACGTTTCATTTTGATTCATAATTCAGGACCCTGTAGATTGAAAGAATCTTCCAGAAAATTTATACGATTATGCGCTCGGTAACCCAATGATCTGAACCATAGGTATTGTAGGGCTTCTTGAGAAGAGCATCCAGTAAAAAAATTATTTTGATCCGACATCGATA
>JAXBDA010010373.1:0-10639 GCA_036023075.1 Gaultheria prostrata
TTGGGGAGAGAGAAAGCTACTGTGAGGTAGAGAGACCAGAGATTAAGTGAAACACCCCAACTTCTAATCTCAGCCATTGGTTTCAATGGCTGAGATGGAGTGTCAATTTTTGTGTTTTTATAAGTGTAAGGGGAACCGGCCCCTATATATATATATAACGAATGAACCAAAAGCCCTGGCCTCTGGACTTCTCGATCTCTCTCTCTATGCTCGATCTCTCAGTACTCTCTCTCCTCCCCCCGCCCGCCCCCTCGTCTCTCTCACTTTCTAGATGTGTGTGTGTGTGTGTGTGATAAAACAGAGATTATATAGATGTGTATATATAAGAGGCTGGTATATATACTATTTCCTGGGAGAACACTGATTCAAATAAAAAAGTAGATTGTTTTTTTAGAGAACAAGTAGTATTTTGTGTATATATGCCTTTATATAGCTCTAGATAATGGTCAATTGGTCATTGACTCGTCATTGGTCAGTCAATGAGATATTGACATGTACACGAATATACATATCTGTAAGTTTCATAACTTTAAATGGGAATTGAACTTCACACCCCCATTTTTAACATTTGCACCCCTTTTTTGTTTTTATTAGGGTGAAATTACTGAAATACCCCTCCATTTCAACATCTACTCCCCCCAGGATTATAAAATGGAGGGGTATTTTAGTAATTTCACCCTAATAAAAACAAAAAGGGGGTGCAAGTATTGAAAAGGGGGGTGTGAAGTTCAATACCCCTTTAAATATAGACATGTTTATTATAGCTAATGTGACTCCTTTTTTCTTCAAAAACAGTTTGAGAATCAAGTGTCTAAATTGGGGGTCTGATGTAAACTTGAAAATTGAAATCACCAAAGAGTCGAACAAACTGCAGTGCATTTACTTTTGCAGAATGATGCACATGTAGTGTATGCAAATAAACCAACTCTTTTTTACAAATGAACTCTGTGGTTCTAACATCTTGACCGCTTCTCAATGACACGCTTGAGTCATATTTATTGACTCCTCAAAACCCAAAAAAGAAGAATTACTAAGATAATTATCACAAAAATATAGGAGTATCTATCTAAGGACAAATCAACCACCTTCCTTTTCTTTTCAGAACATCACATCTGGGTGTGGGACACATTGTAGCAGTAGGATGGAGTTTATAGTGCGTATCAAGTTGTCGAGTGTCCGACACTGGTAGTTATAATTTTTATACAGTTGGAAGAGACCATGTAACATAGACTGATAATCCTTATGTAAATGTTGATCTCTTTACTTTAACTCTCTGAAAGAATTTTTATTCCAACCACAGGGAGGGAAGGTTCGTGAAAAGTTATGGGACTTGTTGGTTAGCGAACCAGGGGTTATTATGGAAGAAGGCTTCCCTAATGCTACTGGAAAGGAGCAGTCAATGAAAGGGATGAGAACCTCAGAATTCTGCTTGCATCCAGCCGGGGACACCCCAACTTCTTGTCGACTGTTTGATGCCATTCAGAGTCTCTGCATACCAGTGATCGTCAGCAACAATATTGAGCTCCCATTTGAAGGAATGGTGGATTATTCCAAATTTTCTGCTTTTGTTTCAGTTACGGATGCTTTGCAAACAAAGTGGCTTTTGCAAACAAAGAATATTTTTCGCCAAAATATGGCGAAAGTTCAGCCCGTTTTCGAGTATGATAATGGCCATCCGGGTGCTATTGGGCCTATACCATTTGATGGTGCTGTGAATTACATATGAAAAAAGGTCCACCAAAAATTGCCAATGATTAAGGAAGCCATAGTTCGGGAAAATAGAAAACCGCCGGGTGTATCTGTTTCACTTCCATGCCATTGTACCTGACTTTAAAAGGCTGCTGTGGTATGTTTTTGCTTTTTGTTTTCATCCTGTCTATGCTGTTTTCAGAGATTTTGTGACTATTGGTTAACATGTCTCGGTACGTGTCCTTGATTAGTTGGAAATATTTCAATTCAAAATTCTTATAAATCATACCCGTTGACGTTTGGCATTTGTACTGCCATGATCATTTTAGTACTACACAAGTATTTCTGTGCTGATCTGCTGTTGTATTACTAAGCTGGTAGAGAAATACTAGTAATTTTCTGTAGAAAATTTCAGTTTCTTTTGCAATTACACTTCTCAGTGGATGTTGCTATCCACATTGGAGGTGAATTGCGATGCATGGGTTGTAGATCAATGATTTGGGGAGAAGTTTGTTTAGAGAAAAGAAAAAATGAGGGAAATGCACATTGGGAAATACACTTTGAATTTGTGGAGTACAAATCCCTTTTATTCTCTCCACAAATTATTGATCCAAACACGACTGTAAGCGTATTGGTCGTGGTATCTACTCGAAAGAAACTAATGCAGCATGCTATCTTTATATATGGAAATTGAAACCTATTCTGCTTCTGTATATGGAAATTGAAACCAGTTATAACAAATTCCACAGATTTTATATGTCAGTTTCAATTTCTGCTGTATAAAGCATCCCTTTGCAGCAAGAAAGGGTACCCAATTCCCCTTCGCCTTGAAGGAAACATCACAAATAATACACTCATCACAAACCCAACCAGCAGACGAACAATGTTGATGACCTTTCTCGGCATTTCTGGGTAATAACAGTCCACAACATCATGGTGCAACGTTGTGAAGGTAATGGAAGACGATCAAAGAATGCGATGACCTCTGTTAAAAGTCCAAATTCCATTGAACAGTTGCCACGTCGTCGTGTAACTGTAACCTGCTGGAAACGGAAATGGACTTTCAAATTCCACTGAACAGTCGCCACCCTGTTGTGTACTGTAACCTGCTGGAAACGGAAATGGTTTTTTTTTTTTTTGAACGGCAAACGGAAATGGTGTTGTAACAATCTTTTTGGTAAATCTTGAGCTCCTATTAAAGTGTTAACCACAAGTATCTTGAGATAAGTCCCCTTTGGACAAACGACCAAATTGAAGTGTTGGAAAGAAACCCAAACACCTTTGAAGCTTATCTGTGTTCTGCAATATTCACTGTACAAAAAAATCTGACTGCTACCACTTTTGATCTAGCGTCGCAACATTTCATCTGGCGGTCGCCAAATAAAGTGTCTGTTGCGTAATACAATTGGCAGGCATTAAATGTGCAAAAATTGACCTCCCGGCCATAAACTCTGACCTTGCGCCGCAACCTCAAAACAACATGAAAGATCGAATTCCGAGGGCTTGCCCCAGATATTCTTGAACTCCAATTTGCATGTTGTTTGAATTGTTGAAGTGCTTTTTAAGTATACCTTCTAACCAAAGTGGTTTGGACCTTTAGGCTAAAACAAGTGTCTGCACCGTTTTAATCTATCCAAGTGTCATTCGGTGCTTACATCCCTAATTCTAAGTTTTTCATTCTGTAAGAGTTTCACGAAGTTCATAGGGCTTTCCACATGTCATCAAAGCATACGAAAAACTGTTTCATTATCCGTATTTATCTAAAGCGAGATTAACATTTATAAAGCCAAATGAGGTGTCTACAGTTTGTATCTCTATAATAAGGAAGAGCGGTTTTTGAATCCCATATATAAATCTAAGGGTCGAGACTTATCCTATAAATTCCATGGAATATCTTCGAGGTATATTTTTCTCTAAAAGGAATGATTGGTGGAGTGATTTTATTTGTGATAACAAAAAAATAAATAAGAAAAAAAGAGAGGAATGACTTTGCAAATTCCGATTTGGAAGAAAGAGAGAAAGTACATTCAAAATTCCGGTAAAATTAGGATACACACTATCTTCCTTTTATTATGCACATACATCATATTTTGGTATGCTATGCACATACATTTCTTAATTAGTATTATGCATTCCTAGTCTTTTGCTTAATTACCTATACTAAATTTAACAAATTGTTCTAAGGTCCATTATAGGTTTTCCTAACATGTCTAGTCCACCTCATATTTCCATAACACCTCTAATCCATTTTTTTGCATTTCCTAAGGTACAAGGCCCATTCTCTCTTTTTAATAGACAAATATACCCCCACATTAATTTAATACATAATACACCCTATCGGAAAAGTTCACCGGCGCCGGAAAAGTCGTCTGAAAAATGGACTTCGCCGGAAAAGTCGCCCGGCGCAGATAACCATATTTGGACTCACAAGATGTGGTTATCTGGACTCATAAGATATGGTTATCTGAACTATATTTTTCTTTTTAAAGCCTACTTGGGACCATATGTGGTTATCTGGAATATATCTTTTTTTTTAAAGCCTACTTGGGACCAAATGTGGTTATCTGGAATATATCTTTTTTTTTAAGCCTACTTGGCACCAGATGTGGTTATCTGAACTCATAAGAGGTGGTTATCTAGATTCGCAAGATGTGGTTATCTGGACTATATATGTATTTTTTAAAGCTTACTTGAGATCAAATCCCCATCCATCCACATGTAAGACAAAATCTATTTTGAGGATAAAGTGTAATTTATAATACTACGACCACAAAAGAAATACTACTTAAAAAGTAGTAGTACTAAAACACTATGCCAAATAAGTATGGTGTGTTGCAATTGCACCCTAACAAAACTCTAAAAAGAGTACTGTACTAGTAGCATTAAAGGACAGAGTATCATAATATTTATTTATAACTAGTTAGCTCCTTCGTGCAAGTACGGAGTCTCGTGCTCACTATTAGTGTTTATTTTTGCGTTTGTTTTTGTTCCTGTTCATTAGTTCTTTGTTTGTGAGTACGGCTACTAAATTTTTGAAATCAACATTCCTATGCATGGTCAAAGCATGCATACGTACATGGATTCTTGTTGATTAAAAAGTTGTTCATTAGAGGGAGTAAACTTACGATTATTTTTAAAGAGAAACAAGCAAGTTGATTAGAAAAACCTTCTGAGATAAAAATGATTGGGGAATAACTTAATCGGGATAGTATTTGCAGGGGTTGAGAGCTTCTATCTCCATTCTAGAGAGAGAATGCACTCCCCCTTGTGGAAATCTCGCAGATTCTATTAGGTTAAGAGGTAATTTAAGCTCTATTTGGTAGGAATCTGTTGTACACCACCCATAAACTTCTTACCAAAATTCTGTTTGGTTTTTATATTCGTATGGTCTCTCTTTGTGAGGGGATCAGTAGCATCCATCAGTTTCCAGTCCGTCAAGGGCTATCTACTGCATTAGCCTTGCAAATATGGTTTTCATGATCAGTTCCGGGCTTGTCTCTGCTTGAAGAGGAGTTGTTCTGTAGCATACACAGAGAGACGGGGGCTCAGAATACGGGGCTTTCATTGATTTACAGCAACAACCAACACTCAAGCTTGATGATGACATTTTATTGCATAGAGCTGCCTCCATTGTCCATTGGAGGTACTGTACCGTACTGTACTGTATTTTTATTGGTTCATGTCGAGTTTAGTCTTGGTTGGTAGCTGTTGAAAGTAGCAAATTTGGGTGATGTACTGGGCATTTTTCGATTTAGTTCACCTGATTTTCTGTATCTCAATTGGGGGAGAAAAGAGTGGATCTCATGTATTAAGGTTGAGACTGGGTTCATCACAATCGGTATTGGAAAAGCTGTGGGTTGTAATGTGTGGGCCACAGTCACTACTCTATCCCATCGAGTCAAAGTCCACAGATGTGCACAGTCCGGCTTTTACTACTTACTGTACTGCAGCTGTATTACTCTTGTTATTATAATGGTCTTTATTACATACTGCAAGGGATATTTCAAAGTCATAGCAGTAACTACACTTTTCTTGAGCGGTACAATCATAGGGCCCCACACGTTTGGTTCTTCATTACTCTTGAGTATTCATCACGTCTTGGATAGAGGGCCCCATCAGTTGCATATGGGTCTTATGGGGGCAATACATTTGGTTTATTTATGTGCACTACAATTGCCGAGAAGGGTGCTCTAGTAGGCCCTACCACTTGTGCCATTATTCAATGGATTCATTAGGCAGCTACCGCCTTTCCGAAATTATATGAAGCATGTGGATTATGGGCCGGCTAGTTTTTCCAGTGGGCCTTATGATCTCCACTTAAATCAAAATTGTGAAGTCACATACTTTACAAGCTAATGGGCTGTTGGGCTCATTCATGGTTTTATTTTCTCCTGCTTTGTTACGGTTGCGCATTTGGAAATTGGTCATGGCTGTTTATCGGCGTTTGGTAGAGATTGACTCGAGGGCCCGATGGCATAGTTACTTTGATTGATGGTCGAAGTTCCTGTGGTCCGAAATTTCTTCAGGAGAGCTTTGACCGGACTAGACATGTGTTCAGATTACAGGGTTCTATTGGGAGGGTTCCCTTGGGCTTACCTGCTTGTCGGTGTTCTAGTAGAAGCTTATGATGGAGTTGTTTTGGGGCTGGCCCTTGTCATTGATCTGCCTTAGCATGGTCCAGAGGTCTCATCCACCTTTGGCTTTGAGTTCCTAGTGCGTGCACTGTTTTCGTTGTGGGGGGCATTGTCTCCATTGTTGGGGGCCACATTTTTATGTATGGATCTACTTTTCTCCTGCCTGGTTATGGTTGTGCATTTGGAATTTGGTTATGGCTGATTTGTTCGGCGTTTGGTAGAGATTGACTTGAGGGTCCGATGGCATAGTTACTTTGATTGATGGTCGAAGTTCCTGTGGTCCGAAATTTCTTCAGGAGAGCTTTGACCGGACTAGACATGTGTTCAGATTACAGGGTTCTATTGGGAGGGTTCCCTTGGGCTTACCTGCTTGTCGGTGTTCTAGTAGAAGCTTATGATGGAGTTGTTTTGGGGCTGGCCCTTGTCATTGATCTGCCTTAGCATGGCTCGGAGGTCCCATCCACCTTTGGCCCTGAGTTCCATGTGCGTGCACTATTTTCGTTGCAGGGGTCACTTTTTACTTTACCGTGTGTGAAGGATGATGGATTAGGATAGTTGCACCTTGCGGTTGATTGTGTGTGTGCGGGGTCGGAGGGCAGAGTTACCGACGGATGTTTCATATAGTGGTGGCCTTGGTTTCTCTGGTCCGGGGGTTATCTCCTGGGGCTGACTCTGTCTATCATGATCTTTAGCTTGACTAGGGATTTCACCTGTTCCTAGCCCTATCCTTGACCGTTTGATACCACCGCGGGCTACCCCTTACCTTTGATTGGACTCTATCTATTACCATAGATGGCTGCTTGAAACTGTGGAGGGACTATGATCTTGGAGCTTGGACTATGATGTTTGGAGCGAGTGGCGGACTAGGCATGTGTTTAGTATACAGGTTCTATGGGAGAGTACCTGTGGTTTTATTGCTTGCCGAACTGCCAGAGGCTTATCTCATTTGGTCTGAGCTGCTCTGCATTTGTTGTCTCCATTGTTGAGGGTCAGCCATCTTGTGTACTATGCATTCAAGACACTATAGTTATTTATCCTAGCCTTGCGGGTTGTGCATGGCATTTGATTATCCTTTTAGTGGCACTTATTACTTAAAGCATTTTCTCCTATTCTGGCAGGTTGTGCTAGTACTTCATATTTTCCCACCCCAGCGGGTTGTGCTAGGGAATACGCACCATTTTTTTTTCTTTTCATTTTTCTTTTCTTTTTGTCCTTCCTGGGGTATGCCCCTTGTAGGCTGTATATTCGTTTAACCTCTTTTAATTTCAAGCTAATTTACCCAAAAAAAAACCTTCTGAGATAAACTTTAAGTGGAGGAGTTAAACTTTGAGAAGAACTTTAACATGCCTGGTCTGAATTCGCTTAGCAAAATTATTTTTATGACTAATAGTTTTCCATACCAGGAAAGGAGGAAACACAAGTGAACACATCCGGCCATTAAAGTATTGGATGAATCTGTTTGCACACTCTCAACACTATTATTCTCCAAATTACCAACAAAATAACTTTTTTACTCCTCAATCATTCCACTAAAAAGAAAACTATGGAAATTGGATATTGACCAAAAGAAGTCTTAATTGGCTGGGAAGGAGGCTTTTTCAGAAGTAGCCTCTCAAGAAAGAAGAAGATAAATAAACCAAGTATTACTCATAAAACAACACTTAAAGAATCATGTAAAACAAATAAAGGAGTTTTTAGTAAAATTTGACAAACCTCTGAACATAAGGATCAATACTAACCTTAGATCATAAGAAAGTAATACAGGAAGATCATGACAAATCTTACTCTCACTCGCGCTCACTGTAAACATCTATAACTGGAAAATTAACATATGGCGAACCATATCTGCCCAACTGCATTGGAAAGTAAGATTTGTTTTCCAATTTTATACCCAAACTCTGCACACACCCAAACAAACCAAAGAAACTTAACAAATTGCTTTCAACTGAGATACGATAACTAATTGTTCACAAACCTCAACATCAAGATTAATATCAAACATGGATCTTTTCCGCAGTGTACTTTCCAAAGAGCAACAACATAGATATCACGAAGTCAGAACAACACCCTAATTTAGTAATACCAACCATATATTCTCTCCATGCCGTTTTTTCCATATACCATTGCATGAGCGTCCATCCCATACTAAAGGAAAACAATCAGGATATCACCTTCACATATTTTATGGTCACACAGGAATTTCTGCCAGCCATTTTCCAAATACCATTGCATGAGCGTCCATCCCATACTAAAGGAAAACAATCAGGATATCACCTTCACATATTTTATGGTCACACAGGAATTTCTGCCAGCCATGGCCTGTGAGATACTTTCCAATACGGTTGATAGGCCAATTTCTTGTACCCATCGTTAAGTGAATTTGTTCTATTCCGCACAATTGCAAGTGACGGTGTATATCTTTTAGCAAGACCTACGCAATAGATTTAGGTTTAGGAAGATGCGATATATTATTTTTTTTTAGAACAAAGTAGAGTAATGGAAGCTGTAAGTTTTGTCGTACCATGGCAGTCTGTTCTGTTGCAGTCATAGTTGTGCAGAATCTCAATGTTGCGTCCGATTGTCTTAACAGGCGTGGCGGGAATGCAGACCCGTACATCACTGCAGTACGTACGAACTTAGATATATAACAATGACTATGTATCACATAATGTAAATTAAGTCGCAGTACCTACCATTTTGAATTTTTGACAATTTATCCAGGAGCTCCCAATTAGGTTTAACATCATTAAGCTGATTTGGTATGCCAAAACCATGTGCGCCAATAATTTGCATCCCATCTTCTTTGAATACGTACATGTCAAGCGCAAGATGCCCCACATACACAAACAGAATCTGGAAATTGATCCTTAGGCTATGACGGAAAGCTATAGGTTTCCATCCTAACGTCAATTTTCCTATATGGATCTTAACATAACTGGCTTCTTGACCGCTCTGTATTTCCACATCACACTCCTCCGCAGCATTTAGAACTTGCTGGAAACTTTCAGGAATTTCCTATTTAGAATACATTAAGCCAAGAGTTTAGGAGGTATGAGATTAAATAGACAAATAAGATCTAAATTATCGAATGCATTTCATTGTTAGTTTTTACCGACCAGATTCAATATTTGGTTGGCATTCTGGATAGTTACCATGCAACAACATGGCTCGACTCCTGATTAAGACAATCATATCAGTAAATATAAATTCGTAGCATTGTTTGAGATAAAGCTTGAGGATATCATGCTTCACCTGCAGTTCCAACGATTCAGCGGGCGGTTCAAACACGACTCGATTACATGGTTCGATGTACTTGGGTTCTTTGAAGAGAAGATTTTCCATCCACAAATTGAAATCTTTAAAGCACTTCCATTCTAAACTGGCTTCGATGTCAAACATGCCCAAATAAGGCATGATGAAATTCTTATTGGCACAGTACATTAGATGATGACTACTTGTTAAATTGGAGGTGCCAACTAAGATGGTTTCGTCGTTTGAAGTGATAAGGTAATAATCAGTACCTCGAATACCTATATGCCTTAAATGCGGTGCTGGATATATGCCAACAAATGATGGACAAGTACCAATAATCTCATCTCCTGTAATTGGAAGCATGTTCCGACCTATTTTATAACAAACAACACATATAACACATAAATAAATACCTGAATTGCCATTATATGAGTTATATTATTGGGATTTTCTTGTGTGCTTAAAGTTTGAAAGGAAGCATTCAAGTGCATAGCTATGTTTAATCTAACCAAGTCAACAATTAAAGAGCGAAAAAACAACAAGTCCAACGTTTAATAGAAAATAAAAAACACAAGCTTCTATCCTTTTTAGAAAAATTCAAAAGACTACAAAGAGATAAAAGAATAATTAGAAACTTGTCGTTATAAAAAAATACCCAACTTCAAATCTTAATTCTAATAATATAATTTAAATTACTGTTGAATTAAGGTAATTGAGTCTAGCTTATAAATATCTCATCTAAAAATATCTAGCAAGTGAGGAAAATTAATAAAGTTTCCTAAACTTATATTAGTGCTCCTTAATAAAAGGAAACGAAGATCTTTTGTGGGTACACCAGAGAACTCATCCAAAAAATAATCCAGATCAATGGTTTAAACATACTTCTTTGATCCGTCAAGGAATTGTTTCGCTTGTACTGGTTTTTTAGAAGTTGTAATTGATAGGCGCGCAAAATGCATGAATTTAAGCGCCTAAGTAGGGAAGAATGAGCGCGTTAGACGTGCGATTAATCCTCATTTTCCATTTAATTCGTGCACGTGGTTGGATTTTGTGTTTGTGCTTAA
>JAXBDA010010374.1:0-10638 GCA_036023075.1 Gaultheria prostrata
GAATCACCCTTCCCAATGCCCCACGAGGATTGGAGGTGCGACAAAGGAAGTTCGGAAGCACTAAATGGCAAAGGGGTGACTAGGAAAATGTGCTAAGGCATGAAAAAGGGGGCTTGGATCGATCCACCACCAATGGTGGATCGATCCACTAGCATTAAAATCGGGAACAGAGGGTTGTGGATCGATCCAACTTTGATGGTGGATTGATCCACCTTGTGGTCGTGGGATTTTTGGCCTAGGTGGATCGATCCACCCTTGGTGGTGGATCGATCCACTTACCCCAGTAAGCCCTTTTTGAAGCACCTTTTTCACTTGCCACTTATGGAAACTTCCACTTTTGGGATATTTTGAGAGAGAGAAAGACTACTTTGTATATATATCTTTCCTCTCTTTTCCTCTCTCCTCTCTCCTAGTTAGTTTACTTTAGCCCTTTTACAGATTTTGCTCTCTTCTCTCTCCTCCATTGTTGAAGGAGTTTGAAGCTTTTTTTTCTCAAAAACTCATTTAAGCTTTGTGGTTTGGTTATTTTGTGAAGGTTTAATGTTGTTCCTACCTGTTGTCTCTCTCCATTAATCTAGTTTGTTTCTATTTTCTTTGGTTAAATCTTGTTAGTCAATTTCTAGTCTTTTCCTTCCAAAGTTCAAGCAAGTAATGTGTGTGTGTAATTTCTCCAAGGTTTATTGTTGTAGGCAAGCTTAGGAGTGACATATAAAATCAATTTTCAGTTTCATTTGTCATGTTCTTTATTTCCTTTATCAAAGTAGTCAAGTTCTCTAGCATAATGATCGAGTAGTTTACGTAGGCTTGGTCATGGGGTGATTAACACCACGTGACTCCGGTTGATGCGCTCTCCTCGCCATGTTGCATACATTGTTTGTTTAGCAAAGAGTTAAGATTAATGTTATGTACCAAAGACTGGGTTTGTTAACCTCTTTGATCTCACGTAGGCAAGAGCAACACTACTTGCCACGTGTGATGCTTAGGGCGATGTTAACCCGGCCATTTGCCAAGTGAACCAAAAATTTCGAGTCTTTGCTAAGCACCATTTCTAGTTTAAATGAGTTTCAGTATCAAATCTTCCGTTCGGAGAATGTTTAACGACATCTCCGAGCCGGTTATCATAGAGGAGAATGAATCGACCCGAGTCATGGGCGTTGAAATCCCCTAGACTTAGCCTTAGTTTAATTTAGTCTTTAAATCAATTTCAAGTCATTCTCGAAGTCGAGAGAATTCCAATCCAACCCTCAAGTCAAAGTTTGCCGCTTTAAGGCTACAACCATCTCGCGCAAGACAATATTCACGCTCGGATTCCTTCGGTCTCTGTGGATTCGATCCGGTCTTACCGGTAAATTGCTCACTCCGACACTAGCCCTACGCTTTGGGCATGCTTATAAATAACAAAGTTGGAGCGAAAGCACGGACATACCCATTTCGGGCTCCGTGCCACATTATCGCATTCTCATTATTATTATATGTTCATCCCAATTCACATATAACACATGAGTCCAACCAAGTACCCAATGACCTATTTTCCATTATCCATCGACTAACAAATTCAACCAAATATAATTACAGAGAATTAATCCCTCTGCCGGATTTCACAGGCTCCGTTCTCCATGCCCAGCTATGCTGGTAATACTATAGGGATTTAGTCCCTCTGCCGGATTTCACAGGCTCCGTTCACCATGCCCAGATATACTGGTAATACTATAGGGAATTAGTCCCTCTGCCGGATTTCACAAGCTCCGTTTACCATGCCCAGCTATGCTGGTAATAATAATAAACCGTGTTTCACAGGCCATGTTCACCATGCCCAACCATGCTGGTAATAATAATAAACCGTGTTTCACAGGCCACGTTCACCATGCCCAGCTATGCTGGTAATAATACACCAACATCATCGTAACGTTAATAATACACCAACGTCATCACAACGTGACTCATTCTATGTTAAAGTACACCCGTACACCAGTCAAACATCCACATTAGATAAATATATAATGTCTCATCTACCCTCGAAAAATCATACATTCCCTCATTTTCTCGAACCATTACGTAATTCAATACTTCCTTCAAACAAGAAAACACATTAATGAATTTACCATAGAAACGTTTAAAATCCTCAATGTGAGATATCACGTGTCCCTCCGGTACCCGTTTCAAAATCTATTTTTAAAGAATTTTGTGTCCCTCAAGTGTCCATGTCCACACAAATCCAAGTATCCTATTCCTTTCAAAGTATCACAATATTCGCCAAATGTATTACAATTTTTGCCAAAAGTATCAACCAACTCAATATGATACGTGTGCGATACGTATAATGAAGTGTCCAATGATATCACGTGTCAAAATTTAGGTTTAAACATTTCAAAGTTTCACCTTTTGTCCAATCGTTACCATTTTTATCAAAATATCAAACCAACTCTTTAAGTCACCCAAATATTGACAAAATAATGTTTAAAAGGTGTACGTTGCGTCAAATATTCAAGAGGAGGTCATAGGATGAAGATATAGTTTTTCAGCGTTTCCCAACCGGTTAGAGGTTTTTGCCCAACTGGTTGGGGAAAGACAGAGACAAGAACAAATTTTCAGAAAAGCCCAACCGGTTGGAGGTTTTTGCCCAACTGGTTTTTGCCCAACTGGTTGGGGAAAGACAGAGACAAGAACAAATTTTCAGAAAAGCCCAACCGGTTGGAGGTTTTTGCCCAACTGGTTGGGGAAACCCAGATTTGCTGCGAATTTTTCCCAAAGCATGAAACTTCAACCCAAAGCCAAATGTGATGGTTTAAGCTCAAATAAGGTATTCCAATCAACAAACAACCATGAAGGGAGGATCAAACATGTATCAATTGAGAGATTAAACAACCAAATGTGTGGATCAATGGGCAAATAAGAGGAAAACCCATTTCAATGGTGAACAACAAGTTCTACTAGAAATTTGAGAGCAAGGTAAGAATATATGCTACAAATCAACAACATACAACTAGAGGAAGTAGAAATTTATCCCCTACCTCAAGGTTTTGCTTCCAATCAAGCAAAAAAATGAATTTGAGATCCCCAATTTGGGCTTCCACGTTTTTGGCCCTCCCGGTACAAAAAGATGGTACTCCGGGCTCCCAAACACGCGTATATGATGAATCTTTGGTCTATTGGTGAAGAGGTTTGATGAGGAGGGAGTAATTTGAGCTCAAATGAGCAAAAATTGAGGAGAAAGAGAGAGAAGGGGCTGCTGGAAATTTCCAGCAAAAATAGAAAATGAGACTTCTCCCACACACCTCTCTTTTAACACCCAACAAGTGATATTACACCACACACCCCCGTATTGACTTGTGTAATGCAATGTGACCTCAAATCACTTAAAACACACTTAAACTCATCACTTTTACATTATGCACATTTCCACACATTACCCCAATGTCATTTCCGAAAAAAAAAATAAAAAAATAAAATTTTACAAGTCTTTACACCCTAAGTGCCTTCCTAAAAATAACAACATTACCGAATTTCATTCCTTTGGTCATGATAGACTTTTCCACGTCCACATCTTCATTGACTATTGGGTCATTGGTTTGATTATTGTTCTCGTTTGATCCATTCGAGGTTTGAAACTCGTCATCATCACATGGGTCTGATAAACAGTCATCAAGGTTAATCACATCTGAGTTAGTTGCTCCACATTCTTATTCTTACCATCCTCTTTAGGTTAAAAAATATCATCATCCTTAGGCCCATGACGGTCCTCATCTAGTCAACATGGATCATAACTATCATCATTTTCATCTTCCTCTTATGTCTACTATTAATAATCTATGTCACCCTCCTCACCCTCTTCCTCATCCACAGGTCCACCCACATTCTTATACGTTGGTCCAGCCATGTCTACATCTATTGGTATACCTATATCCTCGTCCACTTGCACACTACATCTTCATTCACTGGCCCATCCTATTCTTCCGTTGATAGGTTCTTATCTACCCTTGCACTTGCAACACTTGTTCTAGGGGTTGAACTCTTACCCTTCACCTAAGTTTTCTGTTGGACCATGACCAATAGTAAGAGTGGAGGGGCCTTCAATACTTTCCCTTTTGAGGAAACCACCATCAATGGTTCTTACCATTTGTCTACATACATGACTTTCTAACGTATCCATGACCTATATATCATGACATATCTACTTAACTCCATCCTTTAATTTTGCCATAGGCAAGGTAATATATATGACTTGTACATGGTTACCCATAAAACATAACTCTCTCCCATACATTGAGAAAGACAATGATCAAGGTTAGTATTGCCAATCATATCAACGATAACCCAAAAATACACAGTGACAAGTTTCTTAAAATACCCCCCAATGGGGCATTTGAAAAGTCACGTATTCAGACATATTGCATGCATGCAATGCTTAGACACTCAAATAGGAGATCACTAAATGCATAAATTTGTAAAAACAATTTAAAAACTAAAATCCTGACTAATAATCAGATTTGCATACCCACATTATCTTAAAACACTTACTTTATTCCATCTATACACAAAGATGCAATAAAATGCCAAGTACATTAAAAGAACTCATATTTCCTACTTAAATACATATAGAATTTCAAGAAGAATGTACTGAGTTCAACGAAATACCTATAGAAATCTTAGATCCTTTTGATGAATAAAACAACCTCGATGAAAACTACAAATTTCTTTACTTCAATCGATTGATTGATCCAACCTCCAGTGTTCTCGAGATAGGGGAGAGAGAATGTCTGTGTTAATGTAGAAAGAGAAATGGATTCGCTAATATTCTAAGGTTATGATACTGAATAGGCCTTTAAGTGTTTTCATTTATTTAGTTAACGACATTCAGAGTTGCACTTTACTCAATAGTTCTCTGCCAATTGCTCATTTATTTAGATCTCTTTGTTAATTATGAAATTGCCTTAGATTACGTTATCATCCTCTTCTCACCTTCACTAATCTTTTGACAATAACAAGTCCACTTCATAATCTTTAATTACACAATAAAATAAAATAATCCTCTTAGATTTCAAAAGAAAAAAAAATTAGAATTTGATTTCAATGAGTGTATATTTTTTTCCCCACGAGGACCTATTTGGGTCATGCGATTTGTAAAGACCCGGAAAATTGTGTAAATTTTTTTCTGATTAAAATTGGGAACTTTGAAGAATTTAGTTTGAATGTTTATGTGTGGGTAAATGTGAGGAAATGTTTAAAATGCTAAGTTGTGGTGTAAAATAGATTGGGTTTGGACCTCTTAGCAAAACACTTGTCACAAGAGGGGTGTGTACTGTAATTATTTGAAATTGGGTTTAATTAAATAGGAGAGTTGAGAGAGAGAAAAGTCCAGTCGACTCTCTCCCCCTCCTTGGCCGGCTCACCCTATCTCTCTCTTCTCCTCCATGTTTGCTTCTTCTTTCTTCACAAATCCATCATAAATTCTCAAAACCCTTGAAGATTTGCACACTGTACTTCGAATACTCACCCTTGGAGCTCGGGTTTTGCGTGGGGAAGCTTGGAGGGGCTGATTTTCAGTGGGTTTTATGTGAGAAAGCTAGGGTTTGTTGGGTTTTGCTCAAAATCCATTGAGCCTTTCAGGTACAACCAAGCGGTATGAATTGGATTACAAGGATGCATGACATTATTGGAGCATGGCATGAAAGCATTTTCACTATTAGAAATCTCATCATTTGAAAATCAAAGTTGTATTTAACTCTCTCTTTCCTTTTCACTACAAGGAAAAATGTGATAACTTTTCTAGTTTTAAGACATATTTTTCTTGGGAAATGGGAACCGAGGTAATTCATGGCTCTATGTAAGGAAATTAAAGTCACGTGTTGATTTTGGGTGCTTGTAAGGTGAACTTCTGCGGTATTCTGCGAAGAAATTGTTTATTTAATTCTGTAAAAAAAATCGGGGCGTGACACGATTCAACACTGGCTCTGGTACCTATGATACAAAGTAGATATTACATACCCGCTCATGTTACAAAATTCATCTTGGACCATTTTCTTTTCTTTTGTGGCAATTACTTCCATTTTATATAACTCTTATTAAGTATATGAGACTTTCAATTACCCCAAAAAATAAGAAGATCAAAAATATTTTCCAAAAAAAAAAAAAAAATTCAAAATTGAATGGGTCGTGTTTACAAAAATATTTCCCAATATGAATTTTAAAAATTTGCTAATAACAATATTCGTACACACTTTTAATACCATAATTAGTAGGGAAGGACAAAATGGTAAACAATCAATCCATAACTCATTTTCATAATTGTTCTCCCAAATAATACAACTATTGCATAATACATTTTGCATATTTCTTTCAAATAATCCTCTCAATTTCAAAATACATTCTGAACATAATTCAAAAAATTGAAAATAAAAAATTGAAAAGTAGGCTCCAAAGGTGTAAATAAATCCCCCTAAAAAGAGAGAGAAGAAAGAGTTTAATCACTTCATTTTAAAATATTTGGGGAGTTGCTCATGGGGCACCACCCCATCCCTCGGACAGGGATCGATCGTCATCCAATAGGGTTTTTTATTTATATTTGCTGGTTGTTGGTAGACATTGTTATCCTGTAGCTGGAACAGTTAAGTGTTGTGGTTGTCCCTCTTTGATTGGTATGAGATCCTTGTTCCGGGGAAAAATGACGTTCTTCCATTCCATTCCGAAGTATTTTGAATTATCGGATTGTATATGCTTTGTTTTAAAAAATTTATGTGATTCAATAATCAAAAATACACGGGAACATAAAAATAGAGGTTTTTGGAAGGGGATTTGATTCCCTTTGATTGACTCTTGATGGAATAGTTGGAAAAGTAAGTAATAAATGTTGAGCTCGCCATGATTAACTAACTCCCTCTTCTTTGTTCACACAACTACCTTCGGAGGCTTCAAATGTTGCAGAGTATTTTTCTCGCTCTATTGCTCTCTCCCTCTCTCTGTATTCGAGCATATTCTCATTATTCTCGTGAGCTACTAGCTTTCTCTCTCCTCCTTGCTGCTGCTGCCAATCGATCGAGTGACAATGCCGACCATCGCTTCGACCTCCAACCTCGCCTCGAACTCGCTTGATCGACTACAAGCTTTCCAGCTGGTACTCTCTAGCTGTCGATCGATCAGCTCGATTCATCTACTTCACCGGAAATGTCGCCCAAAAGTGTTGAGCTCAAAATTCCGAGTTCAATGCGAACCTAAGGTAATTCTCTTATATATACATATATACTCCTAGTAATTGGCTATTTGGTCAAGAGCTTTAAATTTGGTAGCCTACGATGTCATTCATTGCAACAACGCTGCTTTTTTGTTTACGGTTTATGTTATTGCTGTCTCTTTATCAGATTACTATCGGCAATTTGATTTCAATTTGTGGTTGTTTCCCTTTTGCATTTTATCAAATAAGGCTCATTTGCTAAAACTCAACCTTTGATTTTAGCAAATGGGAAACAACCTTAGTTCTATGATATCGTGTTGGTTGAGGCACGTTATATGTGTCCAAAGTAACGAGGCTTTGTGTAGTAAGTTACGAATCATTGTTGTGTTAGTCGTGGAGTTCATATGTATCCAAGTGGTTGTGAGTTAGTTACAAAGGTTCTGTGGGGTTTGTGACGGATGTTATTCAGGAATCAGGAGAGTGTGATGGATTTTGTCACGAATTGTTGCAGAAACATTCGAAAAGTGCATATGCTAATTATGATAGGCTTTTCCGTATGGTAATTAGACAGGTTAAACAGAAAAAGTAACTGTTCATGATGTTGGTGCTGTGCTATCTTTTGTTTGTGTCCTCTGTGGTTGATTCGGCTTAGGATTACTATTTTTTGCTTGTAATTATGGGAAGTGTTTGAGGATTTGGTTTGTGGGCCCAGTCTATTGCAACATTATGATACATATATGGGAGACTTACAATTGAGAAAGGCTAAATAGCAAAGTCCATGAATAAATCTTCCCTTGAAAGGCTGAATAGCAAAGTCCATGAAACATTCCCCAGGTTTTAACTATTTGTGTTGTTTTATACTTACTTTTTGGTTAAGCTGAAATCAGTGAACATAATTTAGTTTCCATTCTTGGATTCATATTTTGATATTGAACATGAAGCCGTTAAAAGGGACTAAAATCTATCTGTTAACATTTCGTTGTAGACAGAGGAAATGCAGATGAGGAGGTGTTCACCTTTTCTGGAGAGTGTATTTCTATCAAGTGATGGAGTCATGGGATCTCGTGAATGGAAGACAGTTCCAGATATTTGGAGGTCTTCGGCCGAAAAATTTGGTGATCGGGTAGCATTGGTGGATCCATATCACGACCCTCCTTCGACTATGACTTACAAGCAGGTCATTTCAACTAAATGTCTCTTTGTATCTAAAAGGTGTATCAGAAAGCTTCTATCCTCGGCCAATTACCGCTCACTAAATAATTTAATCCTCAATTGAATCCATCTGTAGAGTGATGGAAGACCTAATAGATTAATTACTTTTTCTCCTTAATATTCTCGTGTTTGTTTCCATGTTTTCATGATCATTCCATTAACGAATAATATCTTAATCATATCTTCTGTGTCTTCTATATTAGGCGTAGATTACGTGCTAGGTTTTTCTATTTAAGTGCTTGTTAGCATTGTCCCAATTATTTGATTCAGCAATACAATTCAGTTCTCTTTCTTCTCTGATTTGCTCTGTCATGCACTGTGGGTGTTTCTTGGGGAGAACTCCACCCAAAAACATAGCTCTCGAAGTGAGGTTGCACTCACCGTTCTGCACTTCGCATTAATTAGTTCAGCAGGTGACATGGGATTTCATTTTACACCTTCACTCACTAGGCAGCACTTGGCGCATGCAGGCGAGAGATACTCCATATCCATTCCTGGTAAATGGCTCTGATACCATGTCAAGCGGACATGGGTAGATCTGAACATCAAAAGGTATCTCTTGATGTGAGGGTACATTTGCGCTAATATACTTTGTTTAACTTTGGTACCCAAGCAACGTGGGATCTCGCTGCACAGCAAGCCCCACAAAGATTACCTTTTTTTCTGTGTGAACAGCGTCACATGGAGATTCTTTGACAGTCAATAACCTAATCAAAAAAATAGTCCATTAGTGTTGCATGTGCAAAAACTCTTGGGAACGAAATTTCTTATCTCATCCTTCTGGTGGCAATAGACTTCAGTCCTACATATACTCTTTAGAACCTTAAAATATATAAGTAAGAAATTAAGTCGATAAAATAACTGATAGGGCCATTTTGGTGGAAGCATATTCCATTAAGTCCAACATGAGGAGATAGTAAGAGTCATGGCCAGCTAGAGGGATGATTTGGCAGGAGCAAAATTGAAGCTCATTCTGAGGAGTGGAGTCGTCTATCTTTTGCACATGAAGAGCCAGTTTTTGGTCATTCTTTAAATTTGGGAGCCGGGGTCTGCGGATCCAAGCAACATTATTTCCTGGATTGTCTAGAGTCCCTCGTTATGTAGCTTGGAGAGCCTTTTTTGTCCACGTCTACTACGTTTTTGTTCTACCTAGAGTTGTAGCTTGTCTTGCACATACCTTGTGTGTATGGGGTGCATCCCCTTGATGTTTTTTAATGTTAATTGTGCTTATCAAAGAAAGGGCAACCTTGTACGCATGGTGTATAATAAGATCATTCATGTTCTGAAGCGTTGTACTCCTAACCAATCTAATTCTGTGTTTAGAGTCTTTAGACATATTTTTTGCTGGTCAAACTTATCTATGGGTGTTCGACTCTCGAACTTGTTTTTTTCCCTCTACTCATGTTATTCTGGATCTGCGGATTATCTTTTTTGGCTGTCCATGTGCCTTAGTCCTTCATAGTTTCACAGAGAAACAAACTATTGTTTTTTGTTGTTGCATACCATACACCTGAAATACATTTTTCGCTTTCGAACTGCAGCTTGAGCAGGATATATTGGACTTCTCGGAAGGTCTTAGAGTTATAGGTGTACAGCCAGCTGAAAAGCTAGCACTTTTTGCTGATAACTCTTGCAGGTGGCTTGTTGCTGATCAAGGTATGCAGCAATTTAGTATATATTGAACTTTTGTACCTAAAACTCATTGAGCATAAATGAGAGAATATAAAATGATCAGAATGATGACAATGCATGCCATATTTCAAAAGTGTATCGCTGAACTTGCCAAGCCAAACTCTCGTGACTGTTTAAGGCTGTAAAGAGCTTTGGGAGGACGACCAACTAAGAATTCTCCCCCTCAGCACCAAATGTAGGTGGTAGCTCCATGTAGACTTCCTCATTGAGTCTCCATGCAAGAAGGCATTCTTGACATCCAAGTGGACAAAGGCCTACCAAAATCGACAGCAAGGGAGATGAGAAGCGGAATTGAGTCAATCTCAGCAATAGAAGAAAAGGTCTTGCATTATTAACACCATAAGTCTAAGTGTAGCCTTTGGCAACAAGACGAGCCTTGAAGAGCCCAACAGACCCATGAGGATGTTACTTCTTTGTAAACACCTAGCAACAATCAACCACTGTGAGACAACGTAGATAGAGAGAGAACAGGTTTGTGAATCTATCAGGTGTTAGGGCTTCCCCTTCTCATTCCACAATATATATGGACAAATGTACAAGTACAAGAATACCCTTGGAAAGAAATA
>JAXBDA010010375.1:0-10637 GCA_036023075.1 Gaultheria prostrata
TCTTGATCGAAAATGAAAAAAAGGCGGCCGATTTGGGATTTTCCATTGATGGATTCGCAAGAGTGATGAATTCAAGAAGTCTGAAGGGAATTGAGTTGTTTGATGCTGAAATAGCAATGATCGAAGTATTACGTTTTACCACCTGTTGTTGCTGATAAAAAAAAAAAGGGAAATTCCACGTCATGACATAGGTTGCACCTGTGTCATGACCCAAAATGGCATCGTTTCAAGTTCTAAGAACTTTTACCATCTGTTGCTGATAAATAAAAAAAAGCAAATTCCACGTCATGACATAGGTTGAACCTATGTCATGATCCCAAAACTGCGTCGTTTTAACTTCTAAAAACTCTTGGACACTACGAGGACAATTTCTACCTATATCACCCATTATTTAGTGATCCGAGACATTCTTCTTGTAGAACATAAAAAAAATACAAATCGAGTAAAAATTTCATCTTAGTTGAAAATGAATTAGTGCTTGATCGTGATGAATTTATGTTTCTTAAAATAGGTTTGGATATACCGAATCAAAACCATAATAACCGGTTTCCTTTTACCCTGTACCTAATCCGATCAAAATGAATTCCGATGTCAAATCGGCTTTGAACAATTTCTGCAAGCGATCAATTTTCGAAGAACTCGCTCATCATCATCCTCCTCACCACAATCAACTTTTGGCTTGAAAACTAGGTCGTCGACGCTGAGAGTGGTCACGAGCGCGAGCCGCTGCTGATCTCTAACTGAACGAAGTGGTTCTTTGAAGGGCTAATGTTCCATTGAATTCAAAGTTTGAAAAAGACAATATGATGATACTTCAGGTTTTAAGGATTTTCCCCTTTTCCTGCTTATAGCTTGCAATTAGCTAATACCCTCGATTCCCATCTTGTTCTTCTTCAATTTTCATGTCTGTTTCTGTTTTGTGTGGTCTGGAACTTGTAGGCTAGCAAAACAGTTGCTCATACATCATTCTTTCAATGGGGCATTTGAAATTGAATATAGATTGCAATTGAAGTTTCTGTCACTTCTTTCTAGGTTTCTTGTAATGGTATTAATGCAGAAACTTGTTCTTTATATAGTTTTTCCATGAAGTACAAGTGTGGAATTGACAATTACGAGGATTTAATAATTTTTTAGAAACGAATTAGGCTGTTGTGGCCGGTTGATGCATCATGCATCCCTAGCATTATTGTTTTAAAACAGGAGCAGGGGTGGCCCAATCTCTTTGGATGCGTAAGGCAGAGTCCGTTGAAGTTCAAGACTTAAGAAAAGCAAAACCTGATGCTATTGCACATTCAGCGGCAAATATTATATCTCGTCTCAAAGCTGGTGGGGAAAAGACCATGCAAACCCCTTGAATCATTCTCTTGGAGATGCAAGGGTATTCAAGTAGCGGTAACCCACTTGACCTGTGTCTGAATTCATTTGTAATATCAAATTTGGTTGATTGTGCGAAGAGATGTGTAATGTAGCTTTTTGTTTTGATTTCTAGAAGTGGATACCATATCTCTTTATTGGTAAGATGTTGATTTTTGGCAAATATCTAGATCATTGTACAAGAATGGTTGGAAGTTTAGTACCTTATTCAAATGCTAAAAAACCTAGTTTCTGACGCACCTGAAAGTTATAGTGGCATACATTGACATCTAACTGGATAGAAATGCGAGGTGGTGCTGAATGAAAAGTGTATAAAAGGGTATATTATTTTTTCTCTAATGGGTTGGTTAAATCTCGTGGGATATTGGAGGGTTTTTGGTCGAATTCGTTGTATTTAATCTTTTTGCCACGATTGACAAGAGGCATCAATCATTGGTGTAAACTCCCTTGGTTTTGATTTAAGAATTAGCTCCGGAATGCAGCTACAAACACTGCGATTTACAATTAATTCACGGGTATTTCTGTGTGCCATTCCCTATATATATCTCGAAATCTCCTAGTTCATTTAGTAGTCATGCGCCGCTCTTTCCAATGTACGGTGCTTGTCTGCGTGGTTTATATTGTGGGTCAGTCTTTAGTCCCTAAAAGGTGGGCTTAACGTGAAACTGTAATCGATTTCTCATTAGCTTGTAAAGAGAACACCTCGGTCATTACAAGTTTACATCTTGTCGTAGATAGTTTCAATGTGCACAGGTTACATTATGATGCGTAGATAGTGTGTAGCCTGGTATGTCGTAACCCAAACACACTGGCAGGCAACTCTAACTTTCGACTTATTAAAATTTTAACCAGAAATTGAAGGTGTTCTAGGTTTTGCTCATACATTGCAGTGCACTGACTCATTTCTGGTACCCAAGTTGTGTATTCAAAGTATACAAGGACTGAAGTGGAGTTCAATGTATCAAACCATCTCATACTAAAGGAGGAGGATATTATTGGTATTTTGGAGATGGATGACATAAAGGATATGAAGCCCTTGAATTATAATGTTCTGCTTAAGGTTAGAAAGATTCTTATCAATTGACTTCTTGTCAGTATCATCTGCCTTTCTATTATAGATAAATTCTAATCAGTATAATTGTTCCGTCCACTTTTAAACGAGCCTTTGTCTTGGTTGTGGGCGGCATGTCCAAGTACAAGGTTTTTAAGACCAGCAAAGCTGAACTGTTTTTTCCTGGAACACAAATACAAACAAAATGATTTGTTGTATTTTGAAAATCTGAAGTTTAAACTATATTCTTCGTGATTGTGTTGGTGAGTCATTACTGCAAACCCCGAAGAGAAAGCATAACTCAGTTAATTTGTTTCTGTAAGTAGGCTTTCCTGTAGTTCCTTTTCTCTTGCTAAATATATTGTATGCAAATCTCATCTTTTATTTCCTTATATGTTCTGAATGTTATGAAGGTATGACTGACTTGTTATGACTTCCAAAACTAGGTCGATGATGCTGAGGAGAAAACTGCTGGAGGCTTGTATCTAACTTCAGCAGCCAAGGAGTTGAAACCTTCTACTGCTACACTAAGAAATCTTTTTTTTTTTTTTTTGCTCGGCAACACTAAGAAATCTTTTCATCTAAGCAAAGCTGTTTACTTCTGCTCTTTCCATATGTCCGATATCTTAGATGTAATATCTGTCTCTTCCTGTCCTTATTTTTATATACCTTCTCTCGAATTAGGTAAATTGCAGTCTCTTGACAAACTTTGCATGTATGAAGAAGTATCAGAGGTGAAACTATGGAGTAAGTATTGTTGACCTAAATTACACTTAAGCTACCTGCAGAGGAGTTGAGTCACTCTATTGACTCAAAGTTTGGTTTTTATTCGAGTCCTCAACCTCAACACGATCCCTTAAGGAGGATCCAACTAAATAGGAGTATATGTTTGCATGTATTTAGGAGAATCAGAGGTTTAACCATTATGAATATTGTGGACCTAAATTCCAATTAAAGACCCACCTTGGCAACTTAGTAGCCAGAAAGAGTACAAGAATGACTAGGCCCTCCCTTGTGCTATTTGTAGATTTTGTGCATTCAAAAGCTTTTGTTGATGTGTGAAACTTAATTCAATTTTGATGACTTCAAAAGCTTGTGTTGGGGTGATTTTTCTTTATTTTGAAAACCTTTCTCTGTCTAATAATAGGTGATTGCAGCCGGGCCTGGTTGTCTGGATAATAAAGGTGATTAGGACGTCGTTTTACCAGAGCTTCCTGTAAACTGCAGGTGGGCTTAAAGCAGCAGCATAAATACCACAGCTCAATGTTTCCAATTTCGCAGGAGACAGGGGATTCACTTAGAGCAAATGAGTGAGGAGTTAGTTTGCTTACATACTTCAAATACTCAATAGAGGCTTGTAGCCTAGCAGTTATTTTCTGGTTCTCCCAAAGGGAGATCAGGGTTCGAGCCTCGGCAGAGGCGTTTGGGGTTTAGGGCTATGAATAGCTTCTAGACCCCCTTATTAACTCTCCCGCTAACCTCCCACTGATGTATATCGAATGATAAAAAAATAAAAAATAAATAAATACTAAAAGCTTGCTACTTTTGACACGCACATATAAGCATTCCAAAGGAGGTAAAACATATTTTTTTTAGAAGACTACATTCTGACTCGAAGAAAAGAAAATGAAAAGAGAGTAGTACAAAGTTGGTTATCTTAGAGAAGGGCAGAGTTACCCTAGAATCAGGGATGAAGCCAGGATTTCATAGGATTTCATATCCAAGGGGGCCGTCACATGACAACAAAATTTTAAAAACACAATATCTAAGTGCTCTTAACAAATGTCTTAATAGTACCCAATGAATGTGAATGGCCGAAATCTTTAGTCAAACATATGAATACTGGACTAGTGTAATTTTGGCAGTGGCCAATCAAAAGTCTTACATTATATACTACACTAGTAAAAAAATAAATTGCAGTGACAATTTTTGCTTGGACAGTGGCCATGGCCCCCAACAGCCAACCCATACCTCCTCCATGCCTAGAATGGTTGCCGATGGAACGTACTGGTCAGGGACATAAGAGCCACTACAGGGGGTCAGAAAATAGACGCATAAAAAGCAACCAAGAGAAGCAGGGGTCAGAGACTCAGAAAACAATGGCAGCCCCAGGTTCCATTGATGGCCCATGTCACTAGACCAACAAATACAAAAAATACATGTCTATACTTATCGAGGATGCCAATCCTACTTATAGTTTGCATGGATAACGGCTGCATGTTTGTTGTACAGTGACTTCTCAATAGTAAAAATGATTCGAGAACCTAGACGGGAAGAGTAACAAGAGGTCAATAACAAAAGTATATTACATACATTTGATAAGTAGCCAAAGACACAAAGGAAAATTCTTGTCTTTCAAGTTTCAACATTGAAATCGGCACATCTTGGTGGGAGAAAATTTCAAAATTACCCAAGTCAATGTCTCATCCACACATGAACTTTAATAAATATGTTAGTCAAACACACATTTATTTCATTCCTCTCAATACCACAAATAGCACTTGGTTCATCATGCCCCATCTTTTGTATGCATGATATTAGGCTGCCATATGGTCCGAAACAAATCTCAACCATCCTTTAAACCTAAACAAGCTCTCTCTCTCTCTCTCTCTCTCTCTCTCTCTCTCTCTCTCTCTCTCTCTCTCTTTCTCTCTCTCTCTCTCTCTCTCACACACACACACACACATTAAGGTGACACCAAAAAATCGTCAACAACCTCTACCTCCCCATTTCCCCACCACCAAATCAGTTCTCTAATTCTAGAAACATTTGGTCAATTTTGAGAAATGCTTTCCGATGGGAGTCCTCTAATTCGGCCAATAATCTGCTACTAAACCCATTAATTGTTAATAAACCCAAAGTCCAAACATTGACTCAAAAGGTCAGGGTTATTTTAGAATTTTTTCCCCACCAAAATGTGTAATGAGAGAGGAATGGGTCCCACAAATATTCACGTAAGAGCTAGCTACTATGAGTCTCTGTTGTGTTTTGGACAGAGAATGGACGTACGGGAGAATTGATGATGGAGTGACGAGGTCAGATATTTAATTGACGTTTATTGGAGTACAAGTGCTTATAGGATATTAAGCCCAAATGCCAGAGTTTTTTTTTGAAATTTTTCCAAAAAAAAAGAGCAAAATGACCCGCCCGAGTTTTTTGCCCTGTCCACAAAACCCTAGACCGTTTTTTCAGTTATTTTGATGAAACAAACAACAAATCCCTAGGCGGCGGTGTCTCCTACTCCTCCTCCTTCCACAGACGCAGAAAACGAAGAGAGAGCTGATCCAACATGTCGAAGCGAGGTACAATTCAATCCTAATCTCCTTTTCTCTGCAATCAAACAGCTCTACTGTTTTGATCTGCTGATTTCAATCTTTTTTGTTGTTGTTGTGGTTATGTTTTTTTTTTTTTAGGGCGCGGAGGCTCGGCGGGGAACAAGTTCAGGATGTCGCTGGGTCTACCGGTGGCGGCGACGGTGAACTGCGCCGACAACACGGGGGCGAAGAACCTGTACATAATATCGGTGAAGGGAATCAAGGGGAGGCTCAACCGGTTGCCGTCGGCTTGCGTAGGGGACATGGTGATGGCGACCGTTAAGAAGGGGAAGCCGGATTTGAGGAAGAAGGTCATGCCCGCTGTCATTGTTCGGCAGCGCAAGCCGTGGCGCCGAAAGGATGGGGTCTTCATGTACTTCGAAGGTCATTTACTTCACTATTCGTAGATTACTTCTACTTATCCCTTTCAGATTTGGTATAATTGCAAATAATTCTTGCCTTTTCTTATTTTGCGTTTCTTCTGATGTTGCTTTAAGAACATGCATTTCCACTCCAAGGGCTGCAAATATTCACCGAGCTGTTTGCAAACATTATCGAAGCTCGGATCGTCAGTTTGAGTTAGTTGTAACTTGGCTCGTTTACAAGAGCTCGGCTAGATTGTACTGGCTAGACTTGTTTATAGAGGCTCATTAAACAAACCGAGCTCTAATACAATGAGACTAAACGGTCCAAGCTCGGGCTCGATTATTTAGGCTCGAGCTTGATTATTTAGGCTTGAGCTAGACTAATGTTTAATGAACCGAGCTTGAAGACTTTACGGCTGCCTAGGTTCGTTTGCAGCCCTTGACTTGTTTTCTGAAACTGTATGTTTTTAAGGAAATTTAATCAGTAGTCAATCTACAACTCTATCAAGTAATTGAGGAAAGGGCTTTTCAGCTTGCTGTTTCGATCCCAGAGCGTTGCACCTTTTATTGCAGTGACACGTTTGGATTTTGAACTAGCAAGTTATTGGTTATTTACTCGTCCTTTTTATTTTTTATGGGTGGCCAGGTGGGGGGTGTTTCTCCAAATGTATTACATTATGCATTAGATCTTTGAAATGGGGAAGTTATTGCTGATCTTTTGTTTCTCTTGCAGATAATGCTGGTGTCATTGTGAATCCGAAAGGTGAAATGAAAGGTAGTATTACTATTTTGATGCTGCATTTGATGCAACCTCTCTAAATTATAGATACCAGCCAATGTCACAGTAATTGAAGTGAATGCACCACTTCATTCAGTTTGTTGGAAAACATTTGTACTCTTAGAAACTAGGTTGTGTTGGTGGAACCGGCAACAAAATTTCTCGTAGAGTTTATCTGGATTCACAATGCGAGAGCCGAGAGCTTTTCGATTTGATTTTGAATCTCTGTTTGATCTTCGAATAGACATGTGGCTGCAAATTCTTAATTCCTTACTAAAATGAAGCCATAATTTTGCTGTTTAAGAAATCTTTTTGTTCTGACTTTTGCATAGTATCAAGTCCTTAAAGAAGAGTAGTTTCTTATCTTTTCCATTTAAGTTGGGTGGGAAACAGTTGCCTGGGCTTGATCGCACTGACGAGATGAGCTGCAATTCAGTTGCCTGACCTCTGGGCGCTTAGCTCAGTTTCATTTTATTTCATTCCGTGCTTTTTTTGCATCATCTTGGTACATTTCCTCCATTATTTTGTTAGGTGTTGTAGTTGGGCTTTAGCTAGGGAATTGTTGACATGTCAGTCCATTGACGGGGAGGCAGGGGCTTTAAAACGACTTGCTTCTTTGACCCATAAAATATTTTCTCGTTGTAGTTTGTGAATACAACAACCCATCTTGAATTCTTGATCATATAATCTTAAATCGGTAGCTATGTCAAACATTTGAAACTTCTTATTTTCCAAGAGTTATTCACGAGTTGAGATAGTAGTGTTTAGACAATACACGAGTTCATAGTTTGGGCATTAAATCATAACATACAACTACGTTCACAAAACTTAATATCTTCTGTAGCTACTGCATGTTTTGTGCGAGTGATTCTCATATATTTTTTCTGCTTTGTTGATTGTAGGATCCGCAATTACAGGCCCAATTGGAAAGGAGTGTGCTGATTTGTGGCCAAGGATTGCTAGTGCTGCGAATGCCATTGTTTAGGAGTACGAATCGCAATTTTTTGGAACAAATGGTTTGTTTGTCTGTTGCTCTATTTTTCTACTAGTTAAAATGGGATTTTTTTGGCTGAACTAAGAGAACACATTTTTGTTCACAGCTAATCACGCGGGGCTTTAATTTGGTTATACTTGTGTTTCTTGTTTGTTTGGAGAAGAGAACCATTTTCCTAGTATTTTAGCATTGACTGTGCTAGCTTTGTCTTTTGCTGCTTTTCGCTTTTGTAGTTTATGAAATGCTATTGGGACCCCTCACGTGTCTCGTTCCAATAGATATGAATTGCTCTACTTGAGTTTGACCGTGGATATTTTACAAAATGATCTGCATGAACGACTCGGGTCATCATATAAGTACGTGACAGGTCTCATTTACGTGTCACGTCACATGAATGATTGTCACATGAGAGGATCTTTTCTACTATTGTATCCCATATCTAGTTCTTGTATTCACTCTCTCCGAAAGATTACCGCATCAGTGTTGGTTGAGTGCCATAAACGATATTTCTCCAATTTAGAAAGCTTCCATGTAATGGTGACTTTCTGTGAAATTCATTTTAGCTTCTTTACAAACTTACATGTTGGAAGTTATTCATAGGCATTGGGCAAAATCAGGTAATAGCTCTTGCCTGTAACAGAAATCTTTTCAGCTACTCAAGTATATACAAGAAGCTTATGGATGCATTGATGGATTGTTTCTTATATTTTCAGCTACTCAAGTGAGTATATTTTGAACTTTTTCCATTGAAAGTACATATTACCTAACTCCTTCCCTCGGGGAAAAAGTTGTTATGCTTAGAAAGTGACCACTGGATGAATGAGACGAGTTCAATTCACTAGAATTGATTTGAGATTGCTTTAAAATCGGTGTTGCAATATTGCTAGTTTATTTCTTTGGAAACAGATCCTCTCCGGTTCATGTTTTGGACTAGAGAAGACAGTCATGATCCAGATCGTCTGTTTGCTGCAATCAATGGTTATATACTAATGGACGGTTTAGATGTGGACTGTCTCCTCCTAAAGAGGATCTAGATCCTATTGCTTTTTCCTTGTCACCGTAACAAGGTATAATGAATCCCAAAGGGTTGGCAAACTGGTTTTGCCTTGAGACTTAGGAGTTTGCTCTCACCTAAAATCTCAAGTTCGATTCCCCTTGTCAGCAATCTTTTGGGGCCACTAGGGTTATGCCTGGTCGTTACCTCCAAGGTCCTGAAATTAGTTGAGGTGTGCGCAAGCGGAGCCGGATATCCAGTTATATAAAAAAATAAAAAAGGGTAAAGAACGACTTGGATAAGCGGTTGCCCAGGGACCACTGCGTAGGTGGCTAAGCTCAAAACATGAGCCGGTGCTCGCCATAGGCACCGCCGTGTTTCTTACGTTTCTACCACAAATTAGGAGGGGAGAATATCTTTCAAAATTAGTGGGGAAGCTAGTGAGTTAGTTCATAGTGGGCCAGAAACTTTCCATAGCCTTGGACCCCAAATGCCTCTACTAATGCTTTAACCCGGTCTCCCATGGGGGAGAGCCAGGAAACACCGCTTGGCCAACCGCCCTTGGGTGGGTTTTCCTAATTCATTTTTAAACATGTTACTATTGTTATTCAGTTATTCGATTTGTGTTAATTTTTTAAAGTTATGTATTTATTTCAAAAACTAAAAAAAGTAAAATTTCCAAGTTATTTATTTTGATCCAGGAATTAAAAATTGTTAATTAAACTTGAAAAAAATTGAATTTATCTATTTTTAATTTCATAAATGTGTTTACTGTTTGTGTCACTCTTGTTGAGCTGAATTGACAACTTATCTGATTATTAGTTTTTTGAACTGCAACAACAACTTATCTGATTGAGATTGGTTTTTTGATCTGCTTGATTACGATCAAAATCGCCTGATAAAACGAGTCAAAATTTAAACTAGTTTCTGTTTTATACCAAGTCAGATTAATTTCATGCTCGATTTGTTCGACTTGTTACATCGCGATCGAAATCGTCAGCTCTCGGGCTATCGTGAGTATCCGATTAACGACCCTAATATTTACTCTATTCTTCTAATAAAAAGAATTTTCAGTTGATATGTAATTCTTATTAATATAATAATGAAAATAACTTAAATAATTGATTTTGCGTCACACAATTTGGCAATTTCTAGTGGGACACTTAATTAAGATTAGGACCTGACCTAAGCTACCTATAATTTTAACTAAGATTAGGCCTAACCTAACCTAATTATAAGTGAATAAACCTAACTACAATTAATTAAACTATAAATGGATGTTAAAATAAACAAAAAGCAATGACACCTAATTTTACCATGTACAATAAATACCACGGGGCTTAAGCGGTGTTTGAGAGCCTCATTTTCAACTTTTTGGCCTTTTGGTTTTTGGTTTTTGGTTTTTTGAATTATGGTCAGAATGTATTTTGAATTTGGTAGGAGTGTTTGGGAGGAATGTTGTGGGCTACCGCGCCCCCGATGGAAAAATAATGCTGACGTGCTGCGAGAGTGACATTTGAATTGAAAGAGTCGCCACCCGGGGTTTTTGCTTTTAAAGAAAAAAATAGTTTTGGTACCCGAGAAACCCGAGTTAGACTCGGTTGAAAACCAGAGATTTGTTTTTGGGTTCGGAAGCCAGGTTACGAGACGGGAAGGTTTTTAAGGCACCCGTCTCGCCCGATAAAAAAATCGGTCTCTACTTAATATTTGCGGAATTTTATTACAAAAATGTCTTTATACGATCGACTTGAGCAGATAATACAGTTG
>JAXBDA010010376.1:0-10636 GCA_036023075.1 Gaultheria prostrata
TTCAATGAGATCTATCAAACAAGATCCATATTGATTAGAAAATTATTTTTGCAAGTACATTATTTTTTAGTTTGAAAATTGCACGTAGTTTCGTAGTAAGCAAACAAATTGGGACGGAGGGAGTATATTTTTATGTTGATAGGAGGGATAGATTACTACCGATGAAAATAAAGTCTTCAGCACGTTTTGGAGTCCCCTTATTCTCACTATGTGAACAAAAGAATAAGTACTGCAATTTCACTCGGAAGTCAGAACATGACGAAAAAGAAGTTTGCACAAGTAGCTTTAAGGCTATGTTTTGAAGCAAAGGGGCTCTTTCACCACGCGTAACCCAATTTTTAGGATCCATTTCATTACGATCATGTATAGAATCACTCTCTCCAAACTCTCCCGACTTACTTGAGAAGTTGGCTAAATTTCATATTAGCTTTTGAGCGATCCACCAAACTAGGAATTTTTTTCTTTTTATGCATTTCATTCTTTCTTGAGCTACCACAAAATCTTTATGTGGAAAACCCATAATTGCATGAAGCAGAATGGAAGCGAGGGTGGATCGGCAAAGGCAGGAGAGCAGATGGTCATAAAAGCTCCTTGTTTTGTAGTGCTGGGGGAGTGTTTAGGTGTAATTTATAAAAAAAAAGTATGCAATACAAGTGAATATTGTACTCCCTCCGCCCATTTTGATAGTCCCATATTCCATTTGGAGACGTCTCAAAATAGATGCCCACTTTCCAAAATCAACCATAGAAACTTGGTAAAAAATCCATTATTACCCTTATGTTTAAATTGAAATACTACTACCTACATCAATCAAATTTGATAAGGGCGCATAATTGAGAAGTTAAATAAATACTTCTTGACGTAATCATTATGCGCCCTTAAAAAGTTGGAATCCCCAACTGGAACTATCAAAATGGGATGGAGCGATTAATTCGTAAGTCAAGTGTCAATTAAGGTTTTCCATGGTGCCTATGTCCTTACCTTATTAAGGTTTGCCATGTTAGAGTGTCTTTTTGCCATCGTGGTTGTGTCGTGTCTGCGTGAATATGCTACTTTGATCTAGGCTCGCGTTTACTGTATGTCTGAAAGGTTTAGGAGTCAACTAAGAACAATCATGAGATTATCTGATGTTACCTCAAGTACTTATTAACCTGAGAACTAATTGCTATTAATGTTTCTAGTCAATTACTAGATGACCCAGTTTATGACAGTATATGCTGCATGTATGGACTTTATTGGATCTTTAATTACACTGAGCATTTGTTTTCCATTTCCAGTGCCCTCAGCTGAATCCTCAATTGATTGCAACTAAAGCCAACGACTTTTTCTGAACATCTCCCACTTGCTGAACTTTGAAGCCCTCATCTCATTATAGCAGAAACATGCCAATGAGGTCTGACTGAGACGGAATTGTTTTCTTGAAAGTGCTTCTGTGGAAATGAAAGTAGGAAATTTAAGCAGAATTTTAGGGAGGCCCTGTTCTTTAACTTTGGTTGCTCTTATGTGCACCACCATTTTCCTTTGGTCTTGGGAGAAAAACCCACCTGATGCCACTTCGCTGTCCTCAGAAGATCGGTTCAAATGGGCTTCTCCAGGTTAGTAACCATCTAATGCAGGTTTTTTATTTCTAGTTTTCTTTTCCAATTTCCAGCCGTAAATTTTTGTTTAATTTTGTACTACTAAGCAGCTAAGTGATGAACAATACTAAAGCTTGTTAAATGACACTGAACTTGGGATAAGACCGTGTAACAAAATGTGTAAATCAACTCCTCTGTCTGATATTGTATGTTCATTTACGATAGCCATGCCTTTAAATGAATTAACGAATAATGTACTTCTGTGAACAATTATCTGTTTTTTTGCACCAATCAAAATTTTGAGATCTTTTGTTGGGTATAAAAAAATTCACAAAATGGTTTATGAAACTAAATTCAATGTTCTGTTGAAGGTAACTATCGAAAATGAACAAAATTATAGGACAGATGGAGTTTTTCTCTTTCAAGGAGGATAAAATATAGTTTTATTTACTTTTTAGTGTTTTTCATTTTTGTCCAACTGCAATCTTATCAACATGGCAAATAGAGGAAGAAATGTTTTTCTAGCTTTGGTCTTGATCATAAAATCACGTGTTTGTTGGGCATTTCAATCCAAGTGCCATCAGAGTTGTGTACGTTATGCAACTTTTGGACTCACATCAAGAATGGTAGGACCTTTTGTAAGTTACCCTATCATTGGTAAGGGTTTTTGGCAAGAATCGACTGCGGAACACGAGATCGAACCAACGCTGGATTTCACCATGGTGGTACTAGTATCTAGGGCTGAACAAAAAAAGAGAGGAACCGAACCGAACCGAACCGGCAAACCGGTTGGAACCGGTTATTTTTTTCGGTTTTTTATTTATCCCGGTCCGGTCCGGTTCTAGGAAATTTAAATTTTTTAAAACCGGTTCGGTTTTCGGATCTGTGGATTTTAACCCCGGTTCGAACCGAACCGAACCGAACCGGATTTTTATTATATATGTAAAATATAAAATATATACTCTTCTTATTACTTAAAAATGAGGGGGGCAGGAGTCGAACCCCGTCCACACGCGTGAGGGGTAACACACTTACCAACTTGGCAAGCCGAGCCTTTGTGAGTAAGGTAGGAAATAATTAGATTTAATACTTATTACTGATTCTTTTTGTATATATAACCCATTAACCAGCAGATCACGAGAGAACCCTAAAATCCAAAATGTTCTTCTCACCTCTCTCAGTCTCTACCTATGTGCGGCGATACAAAACCCTCTCTCTTTTTCTCTCTCTCTCTCTCTCCGAGATCGAGATAAAGATCGGATCTGCCGTGGTGTTGGACGACGATGGCGCTAGTGAAGTTGGATGATCGGCGTGGTGGCGGTCATGACGTTGACGAGATGTGATTGATTTGTGTATGTATATCTCGAACGATCCGTGTATGTATATCTCAAAATATACATGTATGTATATGCGTATATGTATGTATTGCTATATATAACTTGTAAAAATCGAGATTTGTAGCTTACAACTTCTGATTTAAGATTTTTATGTATGTATGTCTGATTTGTATGTATATATATATCGAGATTTGCGTATATGTATGTCTTGATCTGGTGTATATCTATGTTTTTGATTTTTTTTTTCTGAATCAATGTATGGTTTTTTTAGTCAGTCAGTCCCGATCTCTTCTCTCTCCCCCGAACCGAACCGACCTCCGAACCGGCCCGAACTGGGAAGAACCGAACCGAAACTGAACCGATATCTAAGTAACCGGTTTCGGTTCCATTCTTTCTCCGAACCGGTTTTTCCCGGTTCAGCAAAAAACGTCCCTGAACCGGACCGAACCGGACCGGTTACACCCCTACTAGTATCCTTCCATCCTTTACATCACCGACCACCTATCACCCTATTAGTTCAACATCCTCAAATCGCTGGACATCCCTTCAGCGTTGCGCATCATTGTGGTTAACTGGTATCTTATATGCAAGACCCATCGACCCAAGTCATTGTTGCTGTTAACTGGTATCTTTTTTGTGTTGCTGTTTGAGCTGTGACCGAGCCCTTATCGGCCCAAGACATCGTTGCTGAAACAAGATAGTTATATGTAGAGTTTTTTAACACTAAACCCGCTTCAGCTTAACCCTAACTCTGATTGTTTAAGCCCATACCTACTTTTAATCCTTTGAACAGAAGCCAGCCCAGTTGAATACCCAGTCTACCAGCCCATTATACTTGAGTACTTGACAAACAGCCAACTCCTAAACCCTAGCCAAAAAACACAAGCCCAGCTCGAAAAGGAAAGAAGAACTCAAGTGAGACTCAGAACACAATCACAAACCATTCTTTTAAGACCACTACTTAAAGCACGGCAACCTCCAGTCCACACACACAACCCCCACCACCACCATGAAAAAGGTGTCGGTTTGACATGAATTTTGGTAGGTGTCAAAGTCCAAGAAATAATTGCGGAGCATGCAAATCAGACATAGTTTTTCCAAAAAAAAAAAAAAAACACTTCTTGACGATGAATATGAACCTGGATTATCCTTTTGACTCCCCACCAACGTATTTCTTTATTCTTTAGGTCGGAAAAGATTGATGGCTAGGCATTGACAATTTTGTTTGGGTTGTCAATCCAAGTTTGGTGGATATCATTAACAATCTACCAACCGAGATTACTTGGATGGGGAAGCAAATCAAGCCGCGGGGCTATTCACAGTATTCATTCCATTGGCGTGAAAGAGTACAATAACTAGACTCAAACTTGAGGTTGGGTTCTTTTTCATTGAGAAGGATGCAGAATGCCGAATGCGAAGGATCGACACATGCAAAAACGGAGAATAGATATTTTATGTTTAGTAATGTAGATGGGTATTTAGTTATTTATGCTTTCAAACATTTTTTTCAGTGTTCTAAAAGAAGGTCTGGAAGGCCGAGTACTCACCGCCAAGGCGCTAGAAGGCCCTCGCCAACTAGCCCGACTAGGGGCCGAGTACTCGGCCTTGGAAGCTAGAAGGTGCCCGGCCGCCTTGGGAGCGCCTAGAGAATTTTAGAACCTTGGGTTTTTTTTATTGTTTTCAGGATTCTAGTTTCCTTTTCTTTGTTAGGATTTTAGGTCTATATGTAAGAGCTTCTTTGATGTATTATTCAGAGTTGGTCATTTGAGAATAGGGCTTTGGCCTTCTGTGCTAGGTTTGTGTCCCTTTTGCGCTACCCTTTCTTAAACTTCTCATACCCCCACATGCTACATCAGCTAGATAGTCTCCTTCTTATGAGTGCTATCTTGTTGAAAACACCTTACTTGGAAAATGCAACCCATAGCGATATTTAATCCTTATCGTCAGATTAGTTGGAGGATAAAACAATAGCAGAGGATACAAAAACTGTACGTATAGAATGACATATGCGGGTCAGGATTCTGAACAAAATCTTCTCCAAACTGTTTATCATACCACAGATTTTCCAGTTTTTAGCTTGCTCCCAAAATAGTTTATTAATTCAGAAATACTTACTCCTTGGGTCAGAGTTAGTTACTTGGATCCTAGTCAAAGTCCATGCTTGTCCAAAGAGATTGAGCAAAAGTCACATAAATTTATCCAGGTAGCTTCAGATCTTGATCAGAAAATGTTTGCCATAAAGAATCAACTCATCTGAGTCTTTTTACTTATTTTTTTAGTTAATATTTCCACCACAGGATGCAAAATGTTTTAGGAAGGGTATAAAAGGTACATTTAGCATTTGATTGTCAAGTTTTATATGATGACATTGAGAAAGCACTGAAGATTGTGGTTGGTGTTCAAATTCAAATAAAGAAATATTTTAAACCAAAATCTATCTACGACATTTATTTGATTTAGAATCTGGATATGACTGATTAGCTACGATAATGAAGAACATAAGAGGCATTCTTTGTCACATTATAGTAAACGTCTAGAATTGAATATGCTCATTCATTTCACTTCAACCCTATCTCAGGCCACCATCATGCTGTGTTACCTGTGTAGGCCCTCAAGCTTAAGCTGTTAGGAAATCGGCCCAACAAATATCAAGCTATCTAATTCCCTCCCTCATGTGGAATCCCGTCTTGCACATGGAGATGCAAATTTTCATAGATAGGGTAAAACATAGTGCGAAGGGGAGAAGCAAAATGCAAACGGGAAACAAATGCAAACCGAGAGACTTGAACCCAAGACCTCTCCTAACCAGAGCTTTGATACCATGTTAAGTTACCAGTAAACCAAAAGCTTAAACTCTTAGGAAATGGGCCAACAATGTATATCAAGCTATCAAATACATGCTACCTTGGCCCATGTTTTTTTTTTGTATCGTCTTGTTCTTTTTAGTTTGCCATCTGGTTTTAGACTACCTCCAGTTGAATAATATTGCCTTTTAAATCTCTTTTTCATCTTTGGTGTTCTGTCATTTTTTGTTGCTGTAAATACTGAAATACATAAAAAACATCTTAGAAAGGCATAAAGCAAGGATACATTTGCTTTCTTTCGGTAGCTATATTTTCCCCATTTTGATGTGTCTAATTCTTGTACTTGCACTCGTTTCTTTTCGCTCAATGAATATATTATTTCTTCTATCAGAATGTTTGTTGGCTTACTGTCAAATTTTATGGCACTTTATGTCTAGGTGCTCAATTTACAAAAGTTGATACTCTTTTTTCCTATTCTCTTCTTGCACAATCAATGATTGTCTTTGCTCTTATTTCTCATAGATGATCCTTCTGTTTCTTCGAAAGCAAAGGATGACACTCCAGAAGATTATCAACATTCACAAATGGCAGAAGAAACAATAAATGTCGAAACAGAATATGATTTTGATCCTGCACTACGGAATATCACGGCCACCTTTTCTCTAGAGAAAAAGGACAATGACAAGATGAGGAACTCTTCTTTCAAGAATAAAGGTAGACCGTTTTGTGCTTATATGGTAATATTACTTCCCTGTTTGACAATTTTGTTGGTATTATCCTTGCAAGTTGGCGCGTGTTTTTGGCTGAGATTGAGAGTCAGATATCATCACACATCCCTTGCTTTTTAACTCCAGTGATGCACCACCATGCTTCAATGGCTTTGTATGTGTCAGGAAATATAGCCTTTCGGGTTGGCCACAACTTGCCTTCGTGAAGGAAGTCAGAAATATTTTTACTCATGCTGCTTATGCCTTCGCATAACACTACATAAAGAGAGAATAAATACGCTTCTTCTTATGAGTAAAAATAAATCCCTTTTGTTGACCAACTTACCTCTTTTTACTCTAGACACCAACAATAGTCTTTCGTGATAGCTATCTGATGGTCACTTTGTTTGTTCCACCATCTGTCAGCATGCTTGCCCTTGGCGATTGGTTCTCCTCCATGTGAAATTAATTTGGGACTTTACCTTTTTGAAGTTTTTACTGTTTATTATTATGTGTGGCGAAGGGAATTAGATAAGAATTCTATACAACTTTGTGGAGATGTGTAAGTTTTGTTTCTGTATTCTATGCTGCAAAATGATTGCAACCTTTGGTTCTTTGTCTACTTCAATTTGAAGCCTTGATTGCATCATCACGATAATTAGTTGTGTACATTATTTTATTTGGCACAGAAGCAATGATAGAGTTTATGACTTGTTTGAGACTTTGCTAGTTGAGAACGAAGCTGGTTGGTTTTAGAGATGCGCTGGGGGCATGTAGGCGTAGGGCATTGCGACATTTATTGTAGATCAAGTTACCCCACTTGTAGTTAGCTATGTGGATGAGTTGTTTTATTTTCAAGAGTTTTCAGAATGATTCCCCAAAAAGTTTCAAAAACCAACGAAGGGATTTTTTGTTGTTGTTTGGTCATCACATAACCATCAACTCCGTTTTTGGGAGTGGAAGAGTGAGCTGATGGTAGAGAGTAAAATGTCCACCTGCTGTCTTCTGGATGTTTATAAGAGATGAAACTAGGTACATAAATTAATTCATACCCTTTTTGCTCGGTTCATTCTTGATTACTCATACCAGGGTTGGTAAGAGTTTATATACTTTCGGTTATCATCTCTCTTCTTTTTAAAAAAAAAAAAATGGTATAAACAAGGTCTAAACTTCCAGTGTCCTCAACTTAAATCAGATTGTACCAAATGCCAGTTGTTTTGGAAGAAAAGAGTCTAATTCTTAGTTTTCAACTCATACTTTTCTTTCATGGTTTTATTTGGTAAATCATGAATTCAAGATAAGTTGTCAAGTTCATGTACCATATTAGATCATCACTGTCCTGCCATCTCAGCTACCGACCTCGAGTGTCACCATCCCCAATGTATAAATTGTTACCTTCGTTCTGTGTTTCGGTTTGATAGCAGCGGCATCTTGCTGGGATTAGGCTATTGATGGCAATTAGAGAATTTGGTGCTGACTACTGATGTCCGTGTCTAATTTGGAATTTCTTTCACTTTCAATGACGTTGATGGGTGATGGGTTGAATGTGTACAACTATATAGAGAATTTGGAATTTCAATGACGTTGATGGTTGATGGGTTGAATGGGTACAACTATATAGAGAATTTGGAATTTGTTTCACTTTCAAGTTTCAATTGTAGTGCTGGTTGATGGTTTAAATGAGTACAGAGAGAGAGAGAGAGAGAGAGAGAGAGAGAGAGAGAGAGAGAGATGCCAGTCCTTTAGAATCAGTCTTTTGACCGCCGGCTAAAGATATCCCATAAACAGGTTGTAACTATGCCAAGGGCAGATGGGTTGTGGACAGACGGAGACCATTATATTCTGGTTTTGGATGTAAACAGTGGTTATCAGACACATGGGCATGTAGATTGACTCGACGAACAGATTTTTCTTATGAGGGATATCGTTGGCAGCCTGAAGAATGTGAGATGCCAGAATTTGAAGGATCAGATTTCTTGGAAAGGTAATTACACTTGTTTTCATTGTTCACTTTTTGGTGGTCCCACCATTATGCCTATTACCACGGCGTCTTGCCACTTTTGACGAGGTCTCCAAACTGTTGGGAGCCTTAGTATGATCTCCTACTTTGTGTAAGTTTATGCAAAGTATACATAAGCTGACTAAAATTTATCCTGCATCATGTGACAAGGTTTCCATACTGTTGTGAAGCCTGAATATACTCTTGCATTTATTGTAAGATTGTGCAAGTATATAGCTCCACTCGATCAATCCTTTGCTGTGAGGAAATAATAGTCCTGGCAAACTACTAATCTTATGGTTGTGGGTTAGATTATGAGGAGAGCCACTTGGTGTACTTAATATGAAAGGTTAGGTCTGTACTCTGTACCCAATATATCCCTCTCAAACAGCTTTCGTGTAAATTTTATTGGGCATACTTTTTGTATATGTTGAAATTTTGCCATAAGCCCATACGTTAAAGTTTTGCCATAAGCCCATAAAGTCCTCTTCTTAGTGCCTTTCCCCAGGCATGTATTCTCGTTAAAATTCATGGGGCCATGATTTATTGAGATTCCAAAAATTGTCGCGTATGCCCACTCCTCAACTTATCAACTAGAATTTCATTACTGGATATTATTCATATGAATATAAGAATCCTGAATTCTGTCAATATTCCAAATAAAATTAAGATGCCTTTTACTGGCTATTGAATGTAAAAATCCTGAATTCTGTCAATATGGTTCAAAAAATTAAATTTCATTTGGATTTCTGCTTTACACCCGACTTTGGTTATTTAGTAGGATTGCCCGAAGCGTAGGGCTTAGGTCGGAGATAGCATAATTCCGGTAAGACCGGATCGAATCCACAGGGACCGAACGTACCGAGCGTGAAACTTGACTTGCGCGTGAGGGTTTTAGCCTTAAAGCGGCAAACTTTGAATTTGCGATTTGGGGGTGGAATTCACTCAACTTCGTGAACGACTCGTGAAATGCAAAGACTAATTAAAAGCAAGGCTAAGTCTAGGAGATTTCAACAAACCACAACCAAGGCTAATCTGATCCTCTCTCGATAACCGGCTTGGGGCATCGTTAGATGATCCCGAACGGAAGATTTAGAGTTTAAAACCATTAACTAGAAAACGTGTTTCACAAAGATTAGGATTCTTGTGCTATTTAGACAAACCTTTAGGTTGACATAGCCCTAAGCATCACACGTGCCAAGTGGTCAAGCCCTTGGCTACGTGTGATCAAAGGGGTTAACAAACCCGAATTTTGATACATAAAATTAATCCTAAATCTTTGCTCAACAAGAAATGTATACTTTGATGACGAGAGGAACGGATTAACCCGAGTCATGGAGTGTTAATCACCCCATGACCAAGCCTAATTAAACTACTCACCCATTAAGCTAGAAAACTTGACTAGAAATTTGAAGGAAATAAAGAACATGATAAATGCGAAAATAAACTTGATTTCTAGAATGATCTAAATACTAGCAACAACTTTAAACCGTAGGAAATTAACCAAACACCACTACAAACATGAGTTTTCAAAGGAGAAAGCTAGAAAATGAGAACTAAGATTTAACCGATGAAAACTAAAACAAACTAGATTAATACGTAAATCCGTTGATTACAAGAACAATTAATAAACGAGAAATTAAAAAACAAGAAGAACTCACTAAGGTTTAAGGAAGACCTAAGCTTGTACATTCCTCAACAATGGAGGAGAGAGAAGAGAGCAAAATAAAGAAAAAGAGTGAAAAAGTAAAGTGTTTGAGAGAGAGGAGAGAGAGAGATATTTATACACACCCATTTTCCTCTCACACAAAATATTCCAAAAGTAGCTCAAAAAGTGCCTTCGGAGGCTTTAGATCGATCCACAAGCAAAAGTGGATCGATCCACATTGGCCAAAATCCCCACGTACAAAAGTGGATCGATCCATAGGCAGAAGTGGATCGATCCAAAGTCGTCTGTTCAGCTTTTGGGGAAGAGTGGATCGATCCACTCTTGCCTATGGATCGATCCAACTTGCTTCTTCAGGCAGATTTTTTACCCGACTTCGCGGGCACGCCCTGGCTTCGTCCGAACTCGGAATGCGACGATTCTTGAACCGTTGGAAAGCTCTATGAGTCTACTTTCAAACCCAATTGACCTCATCTTCATGGCCTTTGTATCTTGAGAGAAATGAGTCTTTTCCTATCAGTGTGTCGGATTTCCTCGAGGCTCATA
>JAXBDA010010377.1:0-10635 GCA_036023075.1 Gaultheria prostrata
TACTTTGTGTAACCCTGGCATAATACTATGATGTTGCTTGTCAACTCGGACGTATTATGCTAGATTGCCAGTATAACCAGGAAGGATATTACAACCAGGAGCAGTATGGAGAAGCTGCTGACTTGGGAACAGACCCGGCAGAGGGCTGAGAGATGCCGTAGATCCAACCCAGTATTTAATAATGTAATAAATCGGGATTTTATTTAAAGGAATTGTAATATTTATTCAGACTCTACTGTACTAATATATTTATTAACGCTCCCAAAATTAGGGGCGTTACAAGAACCATGAACGTAAATCCACAAACCAAACCATTGAATACGGATTCTAATTTTTTTAAACCAGGACCAAACCACGTTACTAAAAAACCAAACCAAACCAATCGGTTTGGATCGATTTGGACTGGATTCACGGTTTGACGGATTTTTTGCTCACCCCTAGAAATAATTATACATGTAGCATTATTATAAAATGGCAACTCCGATGCGTGTTTGTACGGAATAGGAAGTGTTATTTAGGGATGGCTGGATGCTTTACAAACTAATAATTGAAGCAAAATAATGTAATTTAAGTTTTTTTTTTTTTTTTTTGCACACTCGCCCTCATAACAGTTCCTTTCCTGCTTTTGTTATTTGTGTACAGTCTACAATTTAATATTATAAGGTGTCCGGACTAGTTTGCGTTTATGTTGATTAATTTTTGAAGAACCAAATCTCATTGTAGCAGGGGAGTTCCGATTAAAATCAAGATAAGCTCAAGCTCCGGTATGGACTTTGCGACAAGAATTGAAGAGAATTTGAAAGGTTTCGAACATGTGATGTAAAAAGAGCATACCCCAGCCCTAGGATCAATCCATTGGGAGTTTCTTGTTTGCTCTCCAGTTATCATGATCTAGAAATTGATACTTGTCAATGACAGATATTTATAATTGATTCTCGAATGAGGAAAGTGACTGGAACTAATTGTTAAATATATTTCACATTGCTTTCCACTTATCCCCAAGTTCGGCGTCTTTCGTGTTTTTTTTTTTAGACGATATACATCAATAAGGACTCGGTGGAAAAATTTGTGTGTCAACAATCAACCGGAGTTCGAAGTCTCTCCAGGAGTTATTTTGCCGTTTCATGGTACTTGCTTTGTTGAGGATGAAACATTCATAATTTTTGGGGTTTTTTTACTTAAGAAATGTATAAAAATTCATACAATACTCGATATGTATAGTAATTAAGTTGGTGAGAGAGTTGAACTTATGACTCGACATCTATCCACTTGAGCTAGCCTGAAAGTTCGACATTTGGGTGTTCGTGTTGCTGATGTTTGAAGCACAAACACCAATGTTTTTGGTTAGACCATCCGGTGTCCGGTAACCACATTGGGTCCCGACTAATCCGGATTCGAGCCGGGTAGGACCACGAAGGCGGTAAAACTCTCCCTACCAAGTTATTGGCACAAACACCACTGTTATTGGCTAACCAAAGAACAAATACAGGTTTTTAGGGAGCAATTATTCAACCTTCTAGTGTATCACGTGGTATTTTTGCCAAATTACATAGCGATAAATTTCACGAGTGAGACATCGATAACCATTCTTGTTGAATTATTGAGAGACAAATAGTGACCACCCATGTTGTATTTGTCGCGGCAAGTACTGATTGGCAAGAATTACCCATTAATAGCAGTGTCTTTAAGTACCCAATAATTAGCCTTTCTTAGGCAACTTTGTTTAGGCTACTTGTCTTATGCTAATGCTTTTTTAAAAGTTGAAAATTATGTAAGCAATAATAACGATACAGAGGATTATGCCAATCGTTACATCAGTTTCGTTCTTAGAATCATTTAGCAATTTCACATGGCACGGTGAAAATAAAAAACATGATCATCCAACTCTATATAAGAGATAAATGGTACTTAAAAGATTACCGTAAAACTAGGAGTGTAGATGGTAAAAACGATGAGCTTTTTTCTCTAATGCTACAAAAAACGAAGTGACATGTGATCAAAAGAGAGTACAGATGATAAAACGAGGAGTGCGATAATCGCTACCAAACCGCACCAACTTAAATAAAACAAATATAAATATAAAAAATTTAGGAAAATAGTTGGTTGAGTGCCTGAACAGTTGATCGAGGTCATGTTCCTAGCGTGATGCCAAATCAAAATTGACAAGTATGGTTTAGAAGTTGCAGTTCTAGAGATTATTAGCTATAATCATGTTAAACCCTTTATTAATTAGGGTCTGTTGGTCACTTCTCTAATTTATTTATTTTAGGTGTCAATTAAATAAAACAAATAAACAAGTTAACCAGATAAGAGTCGGCAAATAAAAACATTACCCAATTAAATATCTATTACAAAATTAAGATACATCAAACTGGATATTCATGTTTGTAACAAAGTCTAGTGATACATAAGATTCTAGTATTAACTATTCCAACAGCTAGAAGACCTCAACAAAGGACCCAGTACCAAGTGTTTGTAACCTAGCGGTTATCTCATGGTTCTTCCACAAGTGAGATCAGGGTTCAAGCATCGGCAGAGGCGTTTGGGATTTAGGGCTATGGATAGTTTCTAGACCCCCTCTAGACTAACTCACTAACTCTTCGCTAACCCTCCACTGATGTATATCGAATAAAAAAATAAAATAAAATAACCAAAACAAAGGACCCAGTAGTAACCACTAAAGCGTGTGCTGGGAGGGGAGAATAGAATATATGATCCAGATTCAATCCAACCAATCAATGTGAGCTGTTGACTTCTCTGAACTGTACATGTATACCTTCCCCAGTTTCTTCAAATTGCAGTTCAAACTTATTTAGGGATGGCGATGCTACCCGAACCGATCGTACCCGTTCCGTTGCCCGTCCTGTACGGATGGGAGATAATAAGGATATTTTCCGGGATGGGACTTGATTTGGAAAAGTTCTTGGACAAAAATGGAAAACAGGTTGGGGACAGATTTATCCTTACCCCGCAGTGATACCGTGTTTTACTAATTATTATGGCCTCTTTTCTTTCTTTCTTTCCCTTTTTATTTTTTTGTGTGTGTAGTTTTCATAACTGATGCTCGTTTTGTAAGTTAAAAGGTTCATGTGCCTAGGTGTAGTTTTTAGATTTTGAAAAGTTGACAATGATCATATAATACGGGTTTCGAAAGGTTAATTAAGGATGATGATGTTGTGTCATTATGGTGGGAGGTGCAAATCAATAAGTTTTGAATTGTCAAGGATGATGATATTGTTTGTGTCTTTATGGTGGGAAGTGCAAATCGATCAACTAAGTTTTTAATTGTCATAACATATTATTGTTTCTGCAAAATTTTCTTTAACAACATTTGTAGAAGAGAAAGGTTGTAATACACAACCCTATTTGGGTGTGAACCATATGCATCTTTGAAGTACGAGTTTTTAGTATAAAAATTACGACACACACCAGTATTGTAACAACCCGTATTTTACATGCCCATATTTTCATTTGGCTTATAAAAATTGTTCTACTTTTACTACATGAAAATGGTTTTGGTACTATTTCAAAAAATATAATATATATTTAGGTATTTTTTCATAAGCTAGTTCGGTATCGTAATCAACATGGCAAAGCAGAGCTGGACACGTGTCAATACTAGAAAGGATTCTTTGTGCCCAAGGAGCTTCCGGAAAAGGGGTGAGTTGGCATGTTATTAGTGGGTAGATCACTAAGAAGTTATTAGCCCCTTAATTGCATTGGAATTTCACTAGAATATTCTATTCTTATTAAGTAAGGAATAACACACGTAGTTCATTAGAATTGATCTTAGACAATTCTAGAGTCATTAGATTACAAGTATGAATAGGCCTCCTTTCACATTACACCCACACACCACACACACAGTACACGGCAGGAAATGGAAAAAGAAAAAAAGAAATCAAGAGTGGAAAAAGAAGAAAAGAAAAAGAAAGGGGAGAGAAATTTGGGCAGTAGATCAAGTGCCTCGATTTAGGGTAAACCGGGTGGTATACAATATGCTCTTTAAATCTTCGAAGTATTTCTTTGTTCTTCTTATTTTGTAGCCTCTTTGCTGTCATTACGTTTTTTTATTAGACTCATTGTTATGATCATGTTAAGATTGATATTGCTCTATATGATGACTAAAATGCTATGGGACTATTTGGTACGTTGACCGAGTGGACCTACCAAGATCCTGACCCAGTAGCCGGTAATAAAAGAAAAAGGAGACTTGACTCAGAGGTAGCCAGGAATAAGCCAAAAGGAGGCTTGGCTCAGAGGGGGTGAGGTCGTTCACCGGTCATATACCAAAAAGGGCCTAGTATGTGTTTCAGTGATATGGATAGTTTCGACTGAATTCGTTGATTATTTCCCTTATTTGTTGAGCATTTGTATTATGTTATATTTTATACTTCTCGTCTTAATTTTTTTTTTTTCCAGGAGGGCTTTGAAAGCAAGAAGTATGATGGGGTCGGCTATTGGGATTAACAGGACCGGGTTCCTATTAAGAGAATTTGTAAAAGAATTTAAATTTGTATTTTTCTTTTACGTAAAAAGTCTATATTTTTTTTTATGTACAAAAGAAAGGTTTTTGTAATGGCTACGCAGTTCTTTTTTTTTTTTATGGCTCTAAAAATCAGGGTCGTCACAAATATGTTACTATGATTTTTACTGAAAATGTCACAAATTTTATCACTGAAAAGTTACGATAAGTAAATGTCAGGAATCCTAGTGAAAATGTCAGGAATCATATTGCTGGAAAGTTATGAGTTTTTAATATAAAAGTTACAAGACGCACAAGAATGTCATGAATATTTATAAGATGTCACAATATATATAAACCACACATTAGGTACATATGATATACATCTTTAAGTGGCGTGTATTGTATAATGGTACACAATGGTGTCTTAGTTACCCAATAAACAACTCATAGAATAATGTGATATTACACAAAAACTATACAAAATTGATGTTTAGTTTCGCAATTTGATGACCCCTCCCTCCTATGTGTAGATCTGACTGTCTCTAGGTGGAATTTGGACCATGTTTTTGGAGTATAGTTATATAGTATATACTTTGGTACGGCTGCTTACATACGTGTGTACGTATAGCCAAGAATGAGTCAATGGCATTATTTTAGTGGCATGAGCAAGACTTTTGTAATTCTTAGTAGTTAGCTAAACAACTAATTAGACTAATCAAGGAATAAAAAATATTAGATTAGTATGCTGTTATCAGTAAGCTCATAGAGAATAGGACAAGGCATTTTTTGGGAAGAATTATCTATACGCAGGGGTGGGCATGGGAGGGTGCAAATAGGGGTGGACGTCGTGTCGTGTTGTGACGTGGTTGTGTCGTGTCGAGCCGTGTTCATGTTAAGAATGAGTCAATGGCATTATTTTAGTGGCACAATTAATGAGAAAGACTTTTGTAATTTTTAGGAGTTAGCTAAACAACTAATTAGCCTAATCAAGGAATTAAAAATATTAGATTAGTATGCTGTTATCAGTAAGTTCATAGAGAATAGGACCAGGCATTTTTCTGGGGAGAATTATCTATGGGCAGGGGCGAGCGTGGGAGGGTGCAAACCGCATGCCTTCTAATTTTTGTGGGGGGCTTTTAGCAAAATAAATAATTCAGTCTTTATTAAAAAAACATTTCGCATTTCTTAGTTTTGTGTCGATTTTTTATGGGTAGTCATTGGTTCCTTTCGACAAGAGGAATCTAAAATGTAAAAAATTATTAACCAAACTAAAATATTTGTGAATAAAAACAACAATAATTCAACAATCCACACAAAATTGGATTTTTTTAGTGAACGTTTTTTAAGAAATTTGATCATAATTTTTACTTTTTAGATTCCTCTCGTCGAGACAAATCAATAATCCACAAAAAAAATCGGACCAAAACTAAGAAATGTAAATTTTTTTTTGAATAAAGACAAAAAATGACTTATTTATTTGGACCAAATTTAGGAGACCCCAATGCCCGCTTACTGGGCCTGTGCCCAGGGCTAGGTCTGGCTTCACATCCAAAAGCGAAGATAATTTTTTTTTCCTTCCTTCTACTCATTATCCGTTAAGGGGGAAATATTCCTAAATTTCTTTCCTAATTACCTAACATTAGGTATTTCAATTATTGGAAGGTTCAACTTTAGTTTCCTACCTCGTGGCCAGGGCCGGCCCAAGAATCCGGAGTGCCCTAGGCCTACTTGATAATAATGTGCCCTTCACTCTCAACAATTTTTTTAGAAAAATTAAAATCACAACCTTTATGGCTTAATTGGGTAAATTGGCTTGAAGTCTTTGATTCTAACACAGCTTTTATCCCTTTAGTCCTGTCCTGCATCAGATACTTATAGAAGTAAGAAGACAACTTCCACTATAAAATGAGGGCTCTAGAGATTATCTGGGCCAGAGACCAATTGAGCCTTAAAATTTGGTATATTAGTCCTAAAAAGACTTCTAATCAAGCCCAAACCTAAAAACTATGGGAGTGCCCCTAAAATATTGAATTTCTTGGATGCCCTAGGCCCAGGCCTACTGGGCCTAGGCATTGGGCTGGCCCTGCTCGTGGCTACACATACACACACTCAAAGTTCAACTTTCAACTCTATCAGCGAAGCTCGCGACATATATTAATCTAAGTTATGATTCGTAGGAGCTCCGCTACCTTAAATTTGTGAATCCGACAATATTTGAGATCACTGGTTTACATAGTCGTTGACGTTAGGATATTAGAATTAGTCGAAATGTACACAAACACTGGACCTATTTATAGACTCGATCCACTATGATAGTTAGGGTGGGCATCGTGTCGTGTTGTGTTGTGTCGTGTTCGTATCAGCATTCTTTCAATCCTAACTCGACCTGTTTAATTTTTCGTGTTATCGTGTCGGTCATATTCGTGTTTCGTGTCAGAAATAGCCGACCCTAGCTGCTAACTACGTGTCGGGTTCGTGTCGGGTTATAGTGTCTTTCCGTAAATTCTCGTGTTGGTGTCGTGTTATCTCGTGTTCATATCAAAATTCTCTCAATCCTAACCCGACCTATTTAACTTTTCATGTTATTGTGTAGTGTCATAAGTTTTGTGTAAAAAATAGATGATCCTAACCCGCTAACTTTGTGTCATGTTTGGGTTGTGTCGAAAATTTCCACCTAACCCCGGTTACAGTGGACACGAAGGATTTTAGAATTAGTCGTTGACGTTAGGATATAAGGATATTAGTCGAAATGTAGAGACCCAAAATCAAATTTTGAAAAAATAAACCGTCCTAGCCTGTTCAATGATGTTGCTATGCAAACTGGATACTCCATTTTCTTTCCTGATGACGATTGTTTGACTGGTGCCAACTGTGGAAGGCTGGAAGTCACACCAGTAACGGCATTCCCAATCCAAAAAAGTTCTAGAAGTCCGGGGGCTGATGTGCACTCTTGCTGTGTGTATCAGAGTTGTTGATCTCGGAATCAACAGCTCGGATTTCACTTCGGTAATAGACTGGTCAAATTTATCAAGTATCGAGATGAAATTCAATCCGTTAAAAATGCATCTGACAACCCTAGTGCCGCACACTAGCACCCCTAGTTCCATTTCTATGGTTACCTTTTTATTTTATCCCAAGGAACATGATATTCTAGAAATTAATTATTAGCATTTGAAAAGGAATGGTCAAATTTTGTAGTAATACCTACCTGAAGAAAGCCGCACCTACATAACCTGGGCCCCGGGTCTTTTGTTTTTGGGTCTTCATCCAGGGTCGGATTCGCCGTCTGTTGACCAAACCCAAAAACGTCCAATCTGGTTAGCATTTTTTCTCACCTCTCTTTCCTTTTTTCTCTCGTTACGACGGGATGGGAGGAGTTCAAAAAGTAAACAATTATTGTCAAAAGTAAAAAAAAAATTCACTAAAAATGAAAAAAAAATACCAAATATATAGTATTTTTTGATCTACAATGTCTTCTTTTATGAACTTTTTTCATTTCGGTCCATATTTTCGTACTTTTCTGATTCCTCTCGTCAAGATGAATAATTTTTGTTCCAATTCCTAGCTTAAACTCAAACCTGTCTTATTGCATTTTATTAGACATGTCATACTCTTATAATACATCAACTTAAGAACTAACTTAAACCAAATTAGGAATTGGAAATTGGAACAACAATCCAAAAATTTACGATGAAGAGCTAAACGAAAATTACGAAAAGTAATAGTAGTAAGAAAATACTGAAGACAAAATATATAGCGTGAACTCACAATTAGATTAGTTGATTCCCCTAAGGAAAATGAATTTCGCATCCCCTAAATTGTTAACCGCACTCCCAGTACGAAAATTAATTTATTTTGGGGAGTGTGGTTAATAATTTGGGAGTGCGGTTAACAATTAAGGGAGTGCGAAAATCATTTCTCTTCCCCTAAATATGTAAAATCATCGATTTCTTTAATAATGTTCTAGTAATTAACTTGTTAAGAATATACCAGTAGGCCCCTTAAATCCTTAAATATATGAAAAACTTTCAAGATCATAGTACTTTAATTAACCCAAAAAAAAAAAATCGTTGGTCAATATTTTGTATACCGTTTGAACACAACATCAAAGTCAAATCAAGGGTATATATTGGCCGAGTTACAATCAGTAACATTGACAGTGGGGTAAATTTCATATGATAAAAAAATGGGCAAATTCCATGGTTCAGTATGCATGTTTGAAAAGAATTGCGATATTGCTAATATACTCCATATGGTAATGAGGGGGTGTTTCTTGTATTTTGGCTTCTTGCATTTTGCTTTTTGGATTATAATCATAATGTATCGTTAAAACTGTAGGGTGTTTATAGAGCCGGTCCAAAGGTCCAGAGTGCCCTAGGATTACTTAACAATAATGTGCCCTTCACTCTTAACAATTTTATAAAAAAAAATTAAAACCACAGCCTTTATGGCTTAATTGGGTAAATTGGCTTAAAGTCTTTGATTCTAACACAGTCTTTATCCCTTAGTCCTGTCCCACATCGGATACTTATAGAAGTGAGAAGGCAACTTCCATTATAAAACAGTTTTTTTCCTCTAGGTAGAGAAAACTACTCTTTAATTCTCATTAAGGTAACACTCAATTTTTAATTACCTCTAGGTACAACTCATTAATAAGATTACTCTTCTACCCTTCAAACACAAATTTACTCTTTACTCCACCTCCCACTCTCCACCTTCATCCACCATTCACATCCGGCCGACAACTACTTCCAGCCGGCGAACTTTTCCGGCCAATGACTTTTCCGGCAGCCTCCTGGGAATTTTTAAACCTTCCGGTCGGCGAGTTTTCCGGCCGGTAAAATTCACTGCGAATTTTTATTTTGTTTTATATTAAAACCCACTTTTTGTGTTTTTTCCCAAAAAAAATATTTAGATCAAGCAAAAACATAAAGAATCTATCCTAGAAATTCACTGCGAATTTGGTATAACCACTGCGAATTTCTTCACTCTTGGAAAAAATGCTAGATTCAACGCAAAAAATGCTACACACCGACAAAATAATACACAGATCCGACTACAAATGGACATAAACCCGCCCGATGAGTGAGAGTTCCATATTCGCACTAAATAAAACACTGCAAATTTTTTATAAATGAATTTCGTACACACAAATCACAGATTTACAGTTCACAAATCAACTTACAAGGTGTGATCGAAGGTTTGGCCAAGAATCCACCAGGTATAGCAAACCGTGACGCACGAAGTTGCCGCAAGACCTATGCAGCGTGCACCAAGTGAAGCGGGCATTGTCAACAAAAGTCAACACACATCTCAATGACAACCTTTAACTGTAAGGATATCTCTATGACAACCTTTAAATGCGAATGGCTTTGGTATGCCTTCTAATCTTTGCCAGACCGTGAGATTCTTGGCCAAATCGTGATTGAAGGTTTGGTTTCTTGAAAATCCAAATCAAATGGCAATAGTTGAACGAAGCCGGGCCGGGATTTGTGGCTGGTTTATGGCGGATTTTCCGGTCACATCGTGGAACAACAGTCGTGGAATGGTTGCATGTTTCGTTGAGATCTGGTCTTTAAGTTTGAAGGGGTGAGAGAGAGAGAGAGACAGACAGACTTTCCTTTCCGTTTACCTCCTCTTCTTCTTCTTTTTTTCTTTCTGTCTTTTTGATTTTGGGGAAAAGAACACAGTTGAGAGAGACAGAGAGTCAAAAAGCAAATAATGCTTTACTTGAGGAGTAGGTCATGCTTTAGTTGAGGAGTAGGTCGGCAGGATTAGGGAATACAACACACAGGAGTAGGTCGACATTAAAGTTGGGGTAAAAGTTGTACACTGTAACGACCCGTAATTTCGGCCGATTTTACATTTCAATATTTAATTTAAATAAAATAATTTCCCTCTATTTTTATTTTATTTTTTTTATTTTATATTTTCCTTTAATGATTAATTATTTTCTTTTAATTAGTTATTTCGCGCGGTTTAGTCGCAAGACCACGTGTGCGTGTCGAGGACTACCCGTTTCACCACCCGGAGCCCCGGGCTACCTTCCAACCGCTCCATTCAATGCCATAGTACGTCATGTTCCACTTGCCAAGCCAACCACCTTAGACCAACTTGGCACACTTGGTTATATGAAGTACCAAGTGGGAAATACCAAGTGAGAGAGA
>JAXBDA010010378.1:0-10630 GCA_036023075.1 Gaultheria prostrata
CCGATCAATTTTTGATAAAAACTCTATATATAACTTTTATCAAAAATTGATCGGATCAAGCCCTTCCGAGTATTTTTTTTTTTACGAATTCTCGCGGCGAACCTTAAAAATATGTTTTAAACACATCTAACGGTTCGGATAGTTGAAATTCAATCCGGAAATGAAAGTCCCTCACCCTAGCAAAGTGAGGGAGCCCTCATTGGATCCTTGTTGTATGTATATATATATAAATATACATAAATATACATACATATATATATAAATACATATATATACATATATATACACGCACATACACAGTTATACATACATACATATATTTTAGATCTCCTGAAGGGAGAGAAAAAGAGGAAAATCAACCTCTTGATTTGTCCAGTACCCCTCTTCCTCACAGAACGTCCAGTCCCCCTCTTTCTTATTGAACTTCAAGCATTTCTATTTTGTGTCTGGAGGTGAGAGAGGAGGAGGAGGTAGAGTAGCTCGCGGCGGCGGTCGGATTCCCTGCGGTTGGACTCAGATCTAGACGTAGGACTTGCGGCTGATGTAGGAGCACCAGGAGGAGTACTTCTCAAGGCCGAAGAAGGAGCACGGTCGAAGCCGAAAAAGGAGCCGAGCCAGTCGAAGAGGTAGCCGTCGTGGGGCCAGGGTGAAGGGGGGTTTGCAGAAGTCGCCGACGGCCCGAACGGTGGGTTGAACCAAGGGTTCAGGGTTGGACCGGCGGCGAACGCTGCCGGAGGCTCATGAGTTAGTCAGATCTGGTGGGTGTGATTAGTCTATAGTAGTTGGGGGGTTTGAGGATGGGAATGCGAATCTAGAGAGAGAATGGAGGGAGAGAAATGGGGGGATGGAATGGGTTTTGCCAAGAGGGTAAAATGCTATTTGCAACCTCTCCGTTACAGAAGTCACCAGGTTTTGGGTTTCCATTAGTTTGAGGTTGTTAAGTGCCAAATTTTATAGTTTAAGGGGGTAAAGTGCGGTAGTGCGCAAGGATTTGAGTCTACTAGGGCTTAGTGAGCAAGCAACACTTGATAGAGCTCAATGGAGGAAAACGATTCATGTAGCCGACCCCAATTGATTTGGGACATAAGGCTCGGTTTGGTTTGGTTTGGTTTGGTTTGGTTAAGGGGGTAAAGTGCCACTGAGTCATAGTTAGAGGGGGTTAAATGTAATTTACCTATTTTTTAAAACCTTTGGCTGTACTTATAATCTTATATACCTTTCCGGATTCTCTCAAATTAAAAGAAAACAGCAAAAGAATGTGCCAAAAAATGGGGGAAAAATTAAGCAAAAGGGGCCCTTAATGGTTTGGGCTGAACTCCGGTCTACTTTTCATATTGGATATTGTTGGTCCACAAGCGTGAAGCGTCTAAGTAAAAGCATTTACTTTTGGAGCTATAAGTAGTGTAGGTTTAGAAAACTTATTATGTGCTTATGGAGCAAGTCGAATGGTGCTTTAGGATCCGTGGCTATCACAAAATTACGTGGACTCTACAATTAAATGTGCCAATTCGGAATGTGGTGCCCCTTAGCCCTGTAGGGCCGACTCAGGGTAAGTTCAGCAAACCTCCGGGTTTGGACCACTACCACTCTAGGATAATTAAAAAATAAATAAAAATAAATTTCAGTTTTCTCAGTGGTCGTTGGTTACAGCTGTCACTGTGCATGTAGAGTTCGATTCCCCAGGCTCCTATTTTCGCTGACTTTGAAATCTTTGATGCCTTTCTTTCCCCTTTTTATTTTTTATTTTTTTTGCCTCTATTTTTTTTTATTTTCTTCAAGATGTAGAGGCCCAATATGGGGAGTTTGCATCGGGCCCCTAGAATATTTATGATCAGCACTGCCAATTACAATTGCTTCGGCGGAGAGGAATTTTTCGAAGTTCAAGTTGATAAAAACTTACTTTTACAATATTACGTCGCAAAAGAGATTAAGTGGATGAGCTATGATCTCATTTGAATGTGGTCTTCGATAAGGTAGTACAATAATTCAATTGAAGAATTTGCTTAAAAGAAATGCGATGAGAAGTTTTTTTCAAATTGAATCTTGCACATCTCACCGTAACCAGGATTACATTTTTATTGTGATTTTTTTGATGTGGCTAAAACTAAAAGTCTAATTAATGTAACCTTGATATTTTGTTTGACCTGTTTATCATTTCATTGTTTTAGCTTAACAATAAGTGGTGTTAACCTAAAATAATAAAATGACATACAAGTCAAACAAAATATCAAGGTTACAAGTCACTCGGCCAACCCACCTGTAGGGCCGGCCTTGTAGCCATGCTAGCGCTTAATATTACTTGTAGAATTTAAGGCTTTGGTTGTGCACCCCTTTTTGGAAGAGAAACCTTATGAATATGTTCTACGACAGTTTCTAGAGGGACTTGGAGTTCTCGTAGTGAGTCAAGTCACTACGTCTCCGTAATGACCTCAATTGTGGGTCTTATGAAATCTTCACTTGGGATCGGAGCTGTTCATTTTTTCAAGAATGTTGACCACACTATCGATACAAAAAATTATGATTATCGGAGATTGGTAGAAATATAATTGAGACAAATTTGTCTTACAGTGTATTCTCCAAATGATATTGGTCATCCATATAAATGGTATCCGAACATATGACTACCAATATCCAATTAATTTGATTTTTTACATGAATGATCTACTCAATATTCCCGACAAATTGTGTGGTTCCGATCCCAAGTGAAGATTTCATAGGACCCACAATTGAGGTCACTATGGGAACATAGTGACTTGGGTCACTACAGGTACCCCAAATCATAGAGGCTCAAGTGGCATTAATAGTTTAGGGTACAGATGAAATAAAAAAGCTCTTCAAATGAAAACAAAACAAAAAAGAAAGAAAAAAGGAGACCAAGAGCACAACAAATTGCACTGTACATTCCTGAACTCACAGTACATAAATGGAAACTAATTATCAGTTCTTAGTAAGCGAATTTGTAAACATCAATCAGGGGCTGCGGAGCTGGGATGGTCCGTAGTGTATCTGGGATCGATAGATCACAGTTGCCTGCTTCTGCTTCTATCAACAAACCCTTAAGCACAGGCATTCCTCCTTCTTCCACTTTGAACTTATTCATGACACACCGTGAAATTTGTAAGATCTGGAGTTGAGGGAATCCTCCAGCGCTACTGCAAACCAGTTCTGTTAGACGACAACAAAAAAACACAAGAACTGTCAATTTCGGAAACTTCTCCAACATTGGCATAGGATCTTCAGTAAACTCGCCTCGTAGTACCGAGAGGTACTTGAGATTTGGAAGCACCTTTGTCGGTAGTTTCCAAACCCCCCCTGGATTTAATGCGGACAACCTCAATTGGACGAGATGTTGGCAGTGAGAGAGCGGGTGCAAGTGGACCTCGGGAATCAGATTTCGCCCATTCCAAACTTTTATGAACAAGGTTTGGAGGCTTCTTAATCCACCAATTGAATCTAGTGTGATTGGTCTAGCGTTTTCCTCAGGGTCACAACTTATCCAAAGCTCGCGAAGGTTGATCAGATCCATTGGGTTAAATTCCATCTGGTCCTCGATAGCAACCGTTCGGAGAGTTCGAAGATTTTTCAGATTGTCCACTGGAAACGGCCACTCGAAGCATCCAATTAAATGTCTCAACTGTTTTGCTTTGTATAACTCATCGGGTAACTTAGTTGGCTCATCATTTGGATTCACATGTTCCAGGGTTTGCAGGGCATACAAGTTACCAATGACTTGTGAGAGCTCTTTTATATTGGTACCATATAATCCCAGGTACCTCAAATGAATCAATTTCCCAATTTCATCCGGCATTCTTTCCTCCGTCTCTTCGTCTTGATAGAATCGATGGTAACGAACATCTAGCACTCTCAGTAATCTCAACTTCCTGCATAAGGCCTGTAGCTGTGCTATTTCTATGTTTTTCTTATCTTCTAAATTGAAAAACAATAGGGTTCGTAAACGCATATCTGAATGGTCCAACAACACAAACCTCAGAAATGCAGAATAAGAGGCTAGTCTTCGACTGTTGGGAGAGAGTGTTCCATCATAGATATGAAGAAAATTTAGCTCCTTTGACTTTTCGATTGCAAAATCACGGAGCAGATCATGCACTTGGCATTTTATGATCCTCCTCCAGTTACTTTCTGTTACTTGAATCAAACTTCTATCAATTAGCTCTCTCAAATACACCTCTGCGTCCTCCTCAACAGATTCTTTGTCTAGTTTTATGAAGCCCTCTGCCTCCCACAACCGACAGAGTTTCTCTGCATCAATTTTAAAGTCTTCTGGAAACAAACCCAAGTAAAGAAAGCAGGACTTCAAGCGATAAGGCAAATCGTTGAAACTTAGAGCCACTATATGTTGAACACGATTTGATTCATGATTGCTTACATGGCGCCAGATGTGCTCTTTCAATTTGAGCCACTCGTCAGGATCTTTTCTACGCAGTAACCCACCCAATACGACTATGGCTAGGGGTAAGCCACGACATTTACTCGCCATCTCTCTCGCCAAACTCTCCAAGTGCAGAGGGCAACGACTATTTTTATTTCCATCTTCATCGTCATAGTTAGGAAACGCTTTACTACAAAACAACTCCCAACTATCTTCGTCGTTCAGAAATTGGAGGTCATGGACGTATGTTCTCTGATCGCTAGCCTTGGCAACAACTTTGTTTCGGGTTGTCATGATTACTCTGCTTCCATTATTCTCATCTGGAAACGCTCTTATCAAGCTTCGCCAAGCATTTACGTCCCATACATCGTCAAACACCATCAAATATCGACGTCCTTTCAACAAATCACGTAAGTGAGGCTCCAAATCTTCTTCTTTCATCTTCTCTAGAAACTCTATATCCTCTTTGGTAGTCGGCTTTCTGAAAGATTTTATTGTCGATCGAAGAAGATCTTGGATTTCGTAATCTTTGGACACAGAAACCCAACCATAGCAGTCAAATTTCTCTGTAGGAGTCAGAGTATTATAAAGCTTTCGAGCTATAGTTGTCTTACCCAAGCCTCCGATGCCCACGATTGATATCACATACCGATCTTTCACTTCCTTGACAAGTTCGGACATCAATTTGTCAGCATCCTCCTTGAAGCCTACAACATGCTCATTGTCTTTATATGGGCGTTCTTTTCGTAGCCAATCTATCGTATTCATGCGATCTGATCCTTCTTTTGCGAATTCAAATCTTCTTATATTGAAAGTTTCTTGATTTTGTTGGATCTCAGTGACCTTGGTCTTCAGTGTGTTTATTTCACGTCCTATACCATAAAGATTTGCTTGTTGGATGAGGCTAGAATTTTTGCTGCAAATGCAAATATACTTCTCAAAGCCTTCTTTTAACCCCATCTTCTTTTGATTCCCTGCATCAACTTTGAGGATGAAGTCGTCAATAATATCCTCGGCCTCGTAAGCAACATCTCTCATATCGGATATCCACTTGCGCATCCGAATGTCGACATCTTTCTTTTCTTCTGCATTTTTCAAGAAACACTTCAGGTCCTCCAATTTGTCTCTCAACCATTCAACATCATCTTTCACTCCTCGTAAAAAAACAACTTGTTCGACGAGAAGGTCACCAAGTCTTTCCACTACGAAGGAGACGACAGCATCAACCATCCTTAGCGATTGTGTTCTCTCACACTAATCAACAAGGATAAAAAACCCAAATTAACATATGCGACCAAAATTCTTGATGGAGTAGTACTAAAGCTATATTAAGAGATAAGTTCACGTTTAGATGGACTACATAAAGTTTGGTTTACTTTTGGGAGAAATAGAAGACCTGAAACAATGGCAACTTTTTTGTGTAGGAATGCCGCACAAGAATCTTGCATGCATATTTGTAACCCTGAATTGCTAGCTAGAATAACAAAACAAAAGGTTGATTAAGGGCGAACTTTAAGACTACTGTTTGGTAGTGTTTTAGTTTTATGGTTTTTTTGTTCCCATAAACGATAAACTAGTCTTTGTTCAGTGCCAAAATCAAGAAAAAGAGAGCAAAAAAAAGCAAGTTTAGTAGTACACATACATATACATAATCTGACTTACAAAAGTGCAGAACAACACCGGTTGCCGTGCTTCACGTTTAGGAACTCGACTGCAACGCCGCTATCGGCAATCTGGTGGGCTCTAGGCCAGGATTATTCGGATAAATCTTCTATTATTAACCCGCACAACGCATGGCATCTTCAAACTATTTGAGAGAGAAGATGGGAGAAAAGACAAAAATCAGGGATCGAAGAAACATTTTGAGAGAGAGAGAGAGAGAGAGCGTGTCAAGTGAAGGTAGGTCGACTTTACTTTCTATTTTCTGGTCTTCTGATAAGATAAGTGTTAATGGAATACAGGAAAACCTTATCTTGGAAATCTCAACTGACGAATGAATGATTGCCACCTGTTGGCTTAGATCAAGTAGTCTCTTTTCTTGACCTTTATTTAATTGGTGGAGATGGGACCGAATTTATTACGGTGAGTTGTCCGTTTTGCGACAAACTTTATCCAAATTTTCATTTGCTAAGAGCATTCTTATCAGCCTCAATAAAAATTGGATCAAATTTAACCTCAAAAATACCTTTTACAAATTAGCAAGTCACTTTTTCAAAAACTCAAAAAATCAGACTCTCTATTCTAACTTCACTATATTAAACTATTCTTTCTTTTTACTCCCACTTCCCCAAAAAAACACTACTTTAACTAAAGAGAGATGAATAGTGACTCTACCTAAATACCGAGTTACTGTAACAAAGTTACAATTTACAAAAAATTTATTGAGACTAATTTTGGGGTTCTTTTTCTCTTTTAGCTCAACAAAATACCCATTAGGGGCATTTACCTCCCCTGATGAGGATGCTCTAAAAGCATCAAGTATAAGGTGTGTTTTGCAACGTCCTCTCCACATCTTCACATTCACGTTTTCACATTTTGATTGTTTGGCACGTACCTCCAAAAAGTTAAATTTTGGAAAATGTATTCTTAGATTTTGAGTTTAAAGACTAGACGTGAGAAGTATTGGCAGCTTTCATTTTTAACTTTTTGATATTTTGGGTTATTGTCAGAATGTATTTTGAATTTAAAAATAAGTATTTGAGATAAATATGCAGAATGTATTTTGCAATAGGAGTAGTATTTGAGAGATATATACAAAAAAACATTTTGTTTGTCTTTTTGTTAATGAAAATAGAAAAACAGAAAATGAGAACTTCAAAAGCTCCTCAATCCCTCTCTAACTCTAAAAATTTGAAAATTCATTATCCTAGGGTGTTTTGAAATGAGGATGCCTAAACACCCATAAGTTGAAAATGGAAAAATGAAAAGCCAATAAGTTGAACTTTTTGATTTCTCATTTTGATTAAAAAAAACCTACAGAATGTATTATGTACATATCTCTGAAACACTAATCATGTTACAAAATACATTCCGCACATCTCTCAAACACTTTACAAATTTAAAATATATTCTTGCCATAATATAAAATGCAAAACGGAAAAAGTAAAAGAATGAGGCCTCCTCCAAACACCTCCTTGGTGACCTGCTTTAAGCAAAATTTAACTTTTAAAAATTGGTGTTAAAAATGAGAAACTCGACCTTAGTACCGCTAGTTTGCTTCGGGAGGAACACGCTGGATATGGAGAAAGTCGGGAGAAGCAACCTAAATATTTTTTCATTCATCAACTAGATCGTTCTTTTACATGCATTCTTGCTAGCCATATTTACAACTTCCAAATCAATTAAGGACCCAACTAAATGCACACAAAAATAAAAGGGTCCAATACAACATAACATGGCCCACGTACATACAAAGTAATATTTTTAGCCCAAATACAAAAATATAACAAGACAGTAATTTTAACACTCCCCCTTAATGACTTATTGTGTGACACCTATAATATTTCTCTAAAGTACTCCCTCTATCCTAATTTGTTACTCATGTTTAAGGATAGTGATTTCCACACCCCAAAATTGTTATCCACATTTCTTTTTCGATGTATATTACGTATCTGCATTCAAAAAGTAAAAAGTTTGTTAAAATGTTAAAAAAAATTTACTAAAGAGAAAAAAAAATTTACGCAATTCTGTACAAAGCTATTACACTATCTCAATAAAATATCTCAAAACTACTAAACCAAACTATCTTAAAATCTCAACTGACAATTTTATGCTTGCCCCCTATACTACTCTATAGTTTCTATGGAATTGTGCTCATTCAATATACGAGACCAAAAAAATCACATTGGTATTTTTTTTCAACCCACATGTATCAAACGGGCACGGCGCTATTTGCTAAAAAAGCTAATTGATAAAAAAATACCTTTGTGGTTTTTTTTTTGCCTCGTGTTTTTAACGGACACAACTCTAGTTAATAAAAAAATACAATGCATAGTGTGTTTTTTCCGGTCTGTGTGTGGAACGGGTACGAATGAGTATCCTATTTAAAGATTGAAACCATTTGAATATATATATACAATCCCAATCTAGTAAGGACTACCTTATTTTAGTTAAATGCGGACCTACCATTTCTCGATCGAATTTTGATGATCCGAACCGTTCAATATGTTTAAAACCCATTTTTAAGGGTACTGGCGAGGAATCATAAAAAAAAAAATGACCGGGAAGGGCTTCATCCGAGCAGGTTTTCACACAGGCCGTAGATAAAATTTTATGAAAAATTTCATATTGATTGGCACGCTTCATTTGAAGTTGAACCTCAGACCAAAAGGGGTTTGAGGCCCTGCCAGGATCACTGTGCCAACCACTAAGGGTTCAAAGCAATGGAAAGTTAGAGGAGCTAGGCTATTGGAACTTCACCGTTTGTTTGGACATAAAATATTTTTCTATAAATTGTTTTACTCATTTTTCGTTTTTTGGTTGAATAGATCATGTGTAAAATGTGTATTACTCTAGTATGTGTTACATACATATAATCTGACTGTCAAATGGGTCGGAAACTACACATAATTAAGACTACTGTTTGGTAGTGTTCCAGTTTTCTTTATTAATCTGACTTCATCATGTAAAAAGAGAGCTAACATCCACTCATATATGATCATACATACGAATTTCAATTAAAAAAAAAAAATTGGGTGTGAAAACTAGATGGAGCACAAGGTAATAATGTGTTATAATAGCATGCTTTGTCGGGTCTATGTGTGTGGCTGGGCATTCATGGACCGTGTGATTAGTCGAGGTGCGAGCAAGCTGACCCGAACCACCCAGCTATCAAAAATAATTAAATAATGTGTTATAGCAATCTAAAATTCTTACAGCCCATCAAGTACTATGCCAACTTAAAAAGAAAAACGCTGTTAAACATCCTCAAAAAGTATGATGAAAGAAGATGACTGCTAGAAATCAAGCAACTTGAACTCGACCACCGAGTTTGTTTGTCATTGATTAGGTAGAGTAGTTAGGTAATCCAGCTTTATTTGTCCCCCTCCACTATTTAGTTTACTACTTATATTCCCCACTCTCAACAATCATATTCCAACTTTTGTAAAAGCTATCCTTTCACCGAAAAAAAAAGAGGAAAAGTTATGTTAAAAAGAAAACACTTTTGTAAAAGCTTTCTTTTTCCTCTATGGCTCCGACCAGGAAACCACTGTGGAGTTTTTTTTTTTTTTCTTTGGGTGTAGTAGTTGAAGTGTTTTGGACTTTTGTGGTGCATTGGTGTGAACATGGGAAAATAGAAAGCGAGCGTGCTGGAAGACCCTGTGCGCCAATATTGTACACATGTGAATGAGAATAATTGAATGCACTTGATTTGCAACTTTTGGAGTCAAAAGTATTGGGGTGGGGTACAAGGCCGGCCCAAGGGTTTGAAGTGTCCTAGACCTAGTCTAAAAATTATGCCCTAACAGTACAACACTCAACGTTAGTGGCAGGCAAGAGCGAATAAAGAATGAACAAACTCCAAAAATTCCAAATGCCGTATAACGCTTACTCGCTGTCTGTAATAATTGGGTTTTTTCCCTGCACAACCTTAACATAAAAGAATCTATAACATTGATTTTAGACAAAACTCCACTAATTTTTTTTTTACTTTCACATAAGCCAAATTGCCACTCACAAAGATAACAATAGAGGACTTAAAGAGGACGGACTTACAAACCAACAAATGCATGCAATCTTTTGCTAATCTAATTAAAATACAAGTGCAATCCAAAAAAATTTAGGAGTAAAATACAACCAATTAATCAATCTAACACACCAATAGACTGTATATATATATATATATACAATACACTTCCAGTCCGGACGTCCGGACTAGAATAAAATCCGGACCACTGTTATTTCGTCACTTTCCGGACCAAATTTCAACGATTCGAACCTAGCGTTTTTAACAAAAACTGCTCCGATCAACCCCTTCCGAGTTTTTTTTTAACGAATCCTCGCGTTGGACCTTAAAAACACGTTTTAAATACATCTAACGGTTCGGATCGTCGAGATTTAATCCAAAACTATGAGGTCCGGATTTTATTCCAGTCCGGACTGGAAGTGCACTGTATATATATATATAGGCCCAGCTTCCAGTCAGGGATCCCTGACTGGAAGCTTTTGGGTGTTTTGAAGGTTTTAAAAATTGTTTTGACAAAATCCAAACCGTCCAATGTGTTTAAAACGTGTTTTTAA
>JAXBDA010010379.1:0-10628 GCA_036023075.1 Gaultheria prostrata
CACCAAAAAACATGACCGGGAAGGGCTTCATCCGAGCAGGTTTTTACACAGGCCGTAGATAAAGTTTTATGACAAAGTGCTTGGATGAAGCCCTTCCCGGTCATTTTTTTGGTGATTCCTCGCGGATACCCTTAAAAATGCGTTTTAAACACATTGAACGGTTCGGATCATCAAAATTCAATCGGGAAATGAAAGTCCGCATTTTATTTGGCTAAGATAGTCCTTAGGAGATCATTATTGTATATATATATATATATGTCATCGTATGCGTATACATGTAAGTATACGCATGTGTACAAGCTTAATTTGTGCACAACTCAGCTCCTACATACATATGAAACAGAATATTCCAGATAGAAATCAAGTTGAACTTTCCCATGTTAAATTTTACAAGTGTGAATGCATCAGATACCATGTACCGGCACTACCTCCGATCCCACCTAAACGAACTTCCATACCATCAACAAGAAATAATACTAAAATAAACCTATAGTATAGAAATAAATTACTCCATCCGTCTTATATTATGTCATTTTTTGTAGGCTAGTGATAATATCAAAATTATTTTTGACTTTGTCAGAATACCAATGCATAAAAAATTTGTATTTTACACATTAATACAAATATTTCATGCACTTGAATTTTGTCATTATCAATACCTTTTTAAAGTGTTTCACTAACTTTTTAGACAAAAATAAATAAATAAATAAAAGAATGATCAATGAAGGAGAGAGAGAGGCGGAGACCTGAGGGAGAAATATGAACCGTTCAAAAACCGAAATGCGCGTTTGGGAACCACATCAGTCATATCCTCTTGGCACCCAAAATTTTCCCCTATATATACCCCTTGTGGGCGTGTGTCCTCCACACTCCTCTTCTATCCACAGATATACATAAACATATTCTCTCTCTTCCATGGCAACGTCAACCCAATCTCAAATCTCCCTCCAAGAACTAAAACCCACAATTCCTGACCTCGATCTCGAGCAGCAAACTGTCAAAGGGCTCGAAATCGAGGTCATCGACTACTCTTCCCGAGCCCAATGGCTCAGAGCCGCCGTTTTGGGTGCAAACGATGGCTTGCTCTCAACGGCGTCTTTGATGGTTGGAGTCGGAGCTGTCCGAAAGGACGTCAAAACCATGATCCTGACCGGAGTCGCCGGGCTTGTCGGCGGAGCTTGTAGCATGGCCATAGGAGAGTTAGTCTCCGTCTACTCCCAATACGACATAGAAATGGCTCAAATTAAAAGGGAGGCAATTAGCGAGAGCGAAGCGAACGAGAGGAAGGCGAAATTGCCAAATCCGTGGCAGGCGGCGGCAGCATCTGCCGCATCTTTCGCCGTGGGGGCATTCGTGCCGCTGCTGTCCGCGGCGTTTATTAAAGATTACAACGTGAGGTTGGGAGTGGTGGTGGCAGCCGTCAGCTTAGCGCTGTTAGGGTTTGGAGGGCTGAGCGCGGTGTTAGGGCGGGCGCGGTGGTGAAGCCTTCGCTTAGGATTTTGGTTGGAGGGTGGCTGGCCATGGGACTCACCTATGGGTTAACCAAGTTGATCGGTTCTACTGGAATCTAAAATAAAAGATTGTGCATCTATCGGAAATAAAACTGGTCATTTCAAGCTGATTTATCCAAAAAAAATTGTCATAACTCTGCGGGTAACATGGCACTATAAATATTTGTTCCGGACCTCCGGTGAGATGCGGACCCTATCCAAAATGAATCTGAAGAATTTTAGGATGAATTAGGGTATTTATTTATTTCTTCTAAAACATATTTTTCGTTTTTCTCAATTCGGAATTTTCTTTCTTCGTGTAAGAAAAAGTACTGTAATAGTTGTATGAGATGTGCTTAGCTAGGTGTGGGATCCTTGTTTCTTGTTTCCTTTTCCTTCCTATTTTTGGGTATCTTTACATATGTGAAAATATTTTGTGCTCCATCTGCAGTTTAATGAAACTATGAAATGATTAATCAATCTCTCTCTAGCTCTCTCTCTCTCTCTCAACTCATTGTTTTCGTTTTTTGTTTTGTGGACTTTGGAAAAGAATCAATTGATCTTGAACCTTGATTTTGTTTTTCATTTTTTTTGGGTGAAGAGGTAGAAGAATCCACTAATAAAAAATCCTAAAACAATCTACCAAAACCTACAAAATAAAAAAACCGAAAAAATACAGGAAAAACAGAATTTACAAAAAAAGGAAGATCGCCGGAACCTTCGCCGGAGTTGTCACGCCACCGTTACCGCTGCCGCCAATGTTGGGAATTCGGATCTGGAATACCCAGATCTGGCCGCCCTTCGCCCAAAAATCGGTTCCAGCCGCGCATGTAAAGAGAGAGGAGGTCAATCGCCATGGGGAGTCACTGGAAACCAAGCGGGGGAAGTAGAAGAGGAGAGGAGTGGAGGAGGAGGAAGAAGGTGTGGCGGCCGCTAGGCAAAACCTAGGGAGGACTTCTCCCGCTGCCTCCCTCACTCTTGCACTCTCCATCTAACTTCTCCTCGCCCCCACATGCCTTCATCAACCTTGATTTTGTTGGAACTAGGGAAACAATAATGATATCCTACACCAACACAGAAGAACATGGTTTTCTACTAACAGCTTGTCGTTTCATTTTCTGGCGAAAATCAGATACGTATGACTTTTGCAAAAACTTTGTTTGGTTTTTTAATGACAGTACGTTCGATTCAATTTTGTGGAACTCGATTAATCTTTAGCAAGAGGCTCTTACAATAGAAGCAAAATTTTGATATGAATTGACACAGCAAGTTTTAACACATTAGACGTCGTTGGAACCTCAGATAGCAGACCATGAAATCGCACGCCTTCAACTGTTCAACACCAGGTCAACCCATTAGGGTTTGCTGCAAAAACTATGTACCACCACCAGGATTAACAAATAATTTGGACATTGAGAATCACTTAAAATTATGTACAGGGCCGACCTTAACTAATGGCGACCCGGGGCTGTAATGACCTGCTCACTATAAGCGTGTAGTGAGTATATATCTGTTCATTCCACTTTGAATGATCCGGATTTTAAATAAAACTTTTCAGGGAAAGAGAACTTTTCCACAGAAGAATTTTATTTAAAATCCGGACAATTCAAAACATTTTGAACGGTCTAGATTTACTCAGCAAAGGTCACTTCACGCCCCCGGATTCAACTTGTTGTGGGCCCGAAGAGAATGTTAACATTGGCTACGAGTAAAATGATTGTGTCTAATAAATAGGTTACAAAATTCGGAGCCCCTCTTTGAGCTTGAAACTGGAGGCCAGAAGTTGCTGCTTCCTCCTCATCAGCCTCCCCAGGACTGCTCTGTATATGTTAAAACCCTTTTTTGAAGAATGTAAAACTTTGTGCTTACAATACCTGCAGCTGTAAACTTGAGGCTAGGTAGTTAATTACAATACCTGTTAACTTTGTGCTTACGTATTATGCGGTGTTCGACATGGACTTGGGGTTCTTCTACTGAGCAAATCAAAACATGCACCCCTGTAGTGAGTAATCATAATTGTCTGGATCATTGATTGCCTAACCAACGGCTGTGATTGCTCACTATAGGGGTGTAGTGACTTTACTCACTACAAAGCGAGGCACTCTTATAATTATATAGTAAAGCACTAACGACTAACGTTGGTGGTTCTTTCTTTTGGCATATTTAATTAGCTGGGCCGGGGAAGGGCTAGAAACATTTGAATCCGATTTGAGAGGTCCAACCCAGAGGTCCAGTTTGAACACCACCCGCATAAATTTATTAATCTTTGAAAAAAGAAAACAAAGATTAAACATATCAAGAACACAACAACAAACACCAGCAAAGACCGAAAAGGCCATGAAGGATACCAACCTAACAACAACATGAACAAAGGAAAAAACATCCAAACCTAAACCCAATCACCTCCAAACTTCAGAACCCGACCAAAAAAACATGCCTAAGAATGCAGAGAAAACCAAACCAAAACAAAGCATATAGAAGCAAAATTTTGGTGAGTACCTGTCGTCCTGGCTCAATTAATTTTTTTTTTTCGATTTTGTATCCATTTCCGTGAAACCATTCCTCAAAGCATACACAATGATACAATTCCGGTCTTTTAAAGAGTAGTTAACACAACTAGATCGGCCCTTGATCCTATTCTCCATTTTTTAGAGCCAATTAATTATCAGAAGTTTCTTCAAATTAAGAAACAATCGTTGCGTTGTTGTCGATCCCAATTTCACAAGAACCTTCGGTCATGTGTTTTAGGTTAGATCGGAAAACGTCAGATCTGATGCCCTAAAATTATAGAGTAGCAATGTTTGTAAATTGTAATTTTGACCATTATTGAGAGCATTTGTTAAATAAAAGGTGGTACAGATCTCAAAACCAGTTGACAGTAATATAGTACAAGTATTTTGTGAAAAATTCTGAGATATTAGCCTGACCAAAAAGTACACTTATGGTATGTTTGACATTCTTTAAATACTAAATTGATCAATAGTTGACCAGTGTTGATCCCATATTAATGTTTGTTGTCTTTACTGAAGTACTTTATCGGTACCCAAGATGAATGCTTCGTTTGGTGTAAAAAAATTTGGAAGGAAGAGCTACAATATAAAGAAATATTTAGAATTGTAGGGAATTGAGATCTCTGAACAGGAAATTAAAGCTCTTGATGAATTGGAGGAAGGTACCTCCATTTCAGTGGAGTTTTGATTTAGCTGTCAATGTTGGTGGGTGCTCTGTGATTGATCCCGATGTCGGTAGTTTTGTTGGTGGGAGGTTTCGGCGTTTGTTGGGTATCTGCTTCTGGTGTTGTCTGCTCCTGTTGTAGTTTTTTGGGGTGTTCGTGTGGCTTCCTTTGCTGTGTTTTCTAACCCAGGAGTTTTGGTCGTTTTTTGGTGTTTTTATGTTTTAGTGGTTTGGCTGGTATCTTACCATCCTCTTTGTTTTTTGTTTTTTCCCCTTCCGGGTCCTTGGCGTTTTCAGTCACGGTCCCTTTTAATCTTTGTAATTTGTTTCCAAAGATTAATAAATTTTTTGAATATAAAAAAAAAAAAAACAGTTCAGTTGTAAGTGCTGCAAGTTGGAAGAACAATCATTTTCTTCTTCATTTCATTTGTCTATTTGTTCCATAAATTATTCATTGTTCCAGTGATATTGTTAAATCGATGCTCATTAGCTTCTTGTCTCGTACTATTTTTGTTCTTGAACCGTGTTTTTGTTTATCAGAGGTTGTAACAACAAAAAGAAAAAGAAAAAAAGTGGAAGCTGGAAAAAAATGAACTTTGTTAGGGTCGCTAATCTCTGTGTTTATTTATTGGAGCTTCGGAAAATGGATAGTTTTCGTCCTTTTAAAGTTGAATTTGATTCAATTGAAAAAAAAAAGTTTCGAATTTGCTCGTAATCAAACTGTTGGAATTTGGGTCCGGGTCTGGGACCAAATCGGGTCGCCCATGTGGGCAATGCCCATTTAATTATTATAGAGTTCTATCTCATCTTGGAGATAAGATAGAAGAGGTTGAAGTAATCCTAGACTCTTAGGATAATAGGACTTCTTAAGCATCTGAGATGCTCCCTCTATATAATTCCTGCAGCATATTCAGAATATATATGCACACAAGATTATCAGTCATCGAGTTCTAGAAAACTCTCTCCCTAGTTTTCTCTCTCTACCATTTAAGAGCGATTCGAAGCTTTTGCACCGTGAAATAGAGGGTGATACTCGAACCTTGTAGTATCACTCCATCGCAGGAGATTATTGTTGTTCTAGTACGTGATCCAGAGTATGTAATTCATCCACCTAAAGATCCAGTTCGGTAAAAGTTCGCTAAAGGTAATCTGAACCACCCGTTTCCGCATTCGTTATTGATTGTTAACATTGGTATCAGAGCTGTATTGGATGTTTTCGTGCTCTTTTGTACTTGAATAGCCATATGTATCATGATTTAGAGGTACATGTTAACTGATTTTCGTGCATGCATTGTATGGGTCCGAAAAACGTGATTTTTTGAAACATCTCGGAATCACTTCAAAATTTTACATAACGTAGCCCATGACATTAAAATTATATCTAGAAAGTTTCGTGTTAAAATTATATCTCCGAAAAACGTGATGGGAGAGAGAGACAAGCCAAGAACATTTATTCTTACCTCCTTGAGTGAGAAATCCAAAATTTGAGAGAGATTTGATGCTCAATCTTGAAGATTTGTTGAAGAATGATGTGAAATCATGAGGATTTGAGTGAGATTTGAAGAGATAATTGAGAGGGGTGTGTTTAGGGCTCAAAACGTGGTGTGGGGGTGAAAAATGGGCTAAGGGTTCTATTTATAGGACCCAATTCAGGCACAAAAAGTTGCAGAAAAGTGCAGGGGATACCGGTATCTCCAGTCTAAAAATCCCTCTGTTCGTGAGATACTGGTATCTCAAAACGGGAATACTGGTATCTCCTGGAAATTTCTAAAATCTCATTCTACTACCACCAATTCGACTTCCAATCATTATTTTCATATTTTTAACATTCTCAAACCACGTCACCACCTCGAAATACACATCCTTACAATTCATTGACCCCTCAGTACATCAAGATACACACATTCCCGTACATATACGTTTGCGATTACATGGATTGACAGTAGTAAAAATTTACTCTTCACCCGTAATGAATTAAGATAACGTTTGAATTTACGGGTCCTTACAGGAAATGACCAGGAGATGGCTATCACCACAAAGTTGTGGTAATCCTCCACTTTTTAACTGAAGGATATGGATAAAGCAATCTATGTGCTCAGAGTTAAGCTCTTAAAGGATCTTTCTAGAACATTCTTGGTTAGTCTTCTCAGGCTTACATTAAGAATATTTTAGAACAATTCTAGAAGCAAAGCTGCAAATTCCATTAACACTCTTATTGCTAGAGAGTGTAAGACTTAATATGGAACCTAATACCCTGGAAGAATTGAAATAGATGGTCCGCATACCCTATTCAATGTAATTGGCAGCTTGAAATATGCGATGATGTGCAGACATATCATCGCAGACATTCCAGTCTTGGTCCTGCTCATTGGAAAGCGGCCCAGAGGATATGAAAATATCTCTAAGGAACTGTTGATTATATGCTTTGCTTCCAGAGTTCGGATCTATGCCTAGTTGGTTATTGTAATGCCGATTGGGGTGGCGATCTTGAAGAGCAAAAGTCCATTCAGATATGCTTTTGTGCTAGGTGGCAAGGCCATCACTTGGAGCATCAAAAAGCAATCATGTATCGCCTTATCTAAGATGGAGGCTGACATTATGGCATGCTTTATTGCCATTTAAGAGGCAGTTTGGTTTAGGAGGTTCTTTTTATTTTGAGGGGTTATCGCACTTGCTAGAGATGTTGTGGTAATTCATTGTGATAGCAAGGTGGCACTTGCTTATACAAAAGACCCTAAGAACCATAGACGAACCAAAGAATTATGTTAGACATAACTTATCAAAGGTATTGTTGCGTAGCTGGATGCGATTATGAAACACATCTCTACAAATCGCATAGTTGTAGGCCCATTGTGTAAGCCATTTGCTAGCGAGGCTTGAGAGACACATGTTAGGGCTTCTGGATTGCGTAAATGGAGTTAGATGTGCTTCTTTAAGTTATATGGGATATTTATGCCATTTGTGCACTTAATATTTGGTTATTGTTGTTGCGAAATGGGCATTGGTTTATGTATAACACACACTGAATTGAAAGATTGATGTCATCATGTTAGATTGGCTCACTCACACAAGCAATCGCCTTCGGCGCTTGAGATAGCGAGCGAAGATGAGACGGATGGGCAATGAGATATACAGGTTGGACCTATGATATAGTCTGAAAAGAGGAATCAGATATACCTATCAAAGGTCACCTTGGTTGAAGCCAAGATGGGGTCTATTTTTCGGGACCGATCACAGATAGTTCCAGCTATCGTGAGTTTACCTGTTTTTTGTTAGCTAGATATGAGGACTCGTATGGCTCTGTGATGGCAGGCTACTAGAGAACTCAGGTTGGGTGCTAGGTAGCGACTAGACTAAGGTCTGTACGGTGTTTGGGAGTATGACATCACTTTTTGAAAAAGTAACTCCACCATAGCATGTATTCATACTACATGTGCTATGCGATCATTTGTATTGGAGGTGAGTGAATGGATCCTTGCTTCCTCACCGTGTGAGTCTAAGCAGCCTTAGATAAAGGCTGCAAATATATAAAATGTGCTCTTTGATTTTTGACTATGTCATGAAGTAGAGATTTTGTGTTGCTACTCTAGCTTGACTACCTAAGACCACGAAATGTGAGGGTCCCATGGAGCATGACTTGGAAAACAGCAAGGTTAAAACAAAGTGACATGAGGGCGAAAAGAGGATCATTTAGTAGTACACCTTTGCTATATATTCACTGTCGACAACTCAGATCGCTCTGTTGGGATACAGATCGGGTGCGAATATAAAATGCATGATTTGGTGGGTCAAGCATGCTTTTGGAGGGCTTAAAGATGCTTGGTCCGGTGTAACAAAATGGATTCAGGGTACATGAGACACTCTAGTTTGGGTTGATGTATCTATGCTGGCTCTTAGAGAGTTTCTAGTGTAGAGCTCCCACTTGCAGGTGCTCCAGCGATTGCACGGTTCATTAGCGCATATGAGTTTGTTCTTAGTTAGGTAGATGGAAGAGAGACTGATGAAACTTGTCATGCCCATGCATGGACGAGTGGGAGATGTTGGAATTTGGGTCCGGGTCTGGGACCAAATCGGGTTGCCCATGTGGGCCCATTTAATTATTATAGAGTTCTATCTCATCTTGGAGATAAGATAGAAGAGGTTGAAGTAATCCTAGACTCTTAGGATAATAGGACTTCTTAAGCATCTAGGATGCTCCCTCTATATAATTCCTACAACATATTTAGAATATATATGCACACAAGATTATCAGTCATCGAGTTCTAGAAAACACTCTCTCTAGTGTTGACACCCAAATTTGGCCCGACCACTCGCAAGTTGAATTTCAGAGCAACAATGAACGGTGCCAATTTCACTGTATTTATCTCCGCGCCGGAACAATAATTTTGACTGTGTTTGGGTCCGATCGGACAAACCCACTGGAGCACTTTGTTTGTTTATTCAAAAAGCATACTCCAAGTTGTCCGTGGGAATTAAAAAAGGGGCATTCCATTTTGGCAAGTGAGTGCAACGCCACATGTCGATTTCCAGTGCATTCGATCGTGCTCCTGCTTTGATCTCAGCCGTTGATTTCCATCATAGCTCTTGTGCGCGCGCTACACCTGATTGGAGTCCCTCGGCTGCTTTTTCCAGCATGCAATAATGCACCTCAAATGGCAGAGGGAATTTAATACTCCGGCTCACCCATACGTGCAGCACCGAATCATTTTTCCATGCTACAGCATACTCTCTCTCAAATGCCTATAAAAGCAGCAGCTGCTGCACCGAAAAGGGGGATTGGAAAAAAAACCAAGAGAAGGAAAGGAAAGCTCTCACCTCTCTCTCTCTCTGAATCTAGAAAGAGGAAAAAAGCCTCATCACTCTCTCTCCATTTTGCTCTGCAAAAACTCAGTACCTTCTCTCTGCCTCCAAGCCAAAAAGCCGTGAGCGCTATCTCACTCTCTTCCAAATTCCATACAAAAAAAGCCGAGAGCAAACTCTCCTCAAAAAAACCTTCTCACCAAAGTCTCCAGACTCTCCACAGTAACAAAATCCACAAAACCTTTGCCCAAGTCCAAAGCCCACAAAAATCCAGTCATCTCTTTTCAATTACAGTCCGACCGTGGACCTGTAATTTGTACTTTTATACGCGACAACGTTAATATAGCTCGAAAATAGTGAAACCGAATTCGGCACTTTTTCAAGTTATATTTTCGTCTAGCCTATACAATTCAAATCAATTGCCACCCAAGGTGAGCACCATGTAATGCAACACGGGGCGTTTCCCCCCTTCAATTTCTATATTCAAAACCAGTCATTCAATATCTTTTTATCCAAACCGAAGGCCATATATCAGGCTTGAGCCAATTCCATGGCTTACCACATTTGGCCCAATTTCGACTTTTACCCATAAATTTCGTTTGCCCTCTGTTGGTATTTTCGTAGTTTCGTTTGATTTTGTTGTCCTCAATGGTCTTTTTGCGTTTGCTAATACCCCTTTCAATCTTTCCCTGTAATTCCCTCTGTGTCCCTTCTCATTTTCCCATGCTGGAGAGAGAGCCAAATTCCAGGCGATAGAGAGAGAGAGAGAGAGAGAGACAGTGGCGATTCAAGCCGATTGAAGCTCGCGGTCGATTGGCTATCCCCCATCGCGATCCAACCACGTCGGCGCATCGGCGCACCACCAGGTCCCTCTGTCCCTCTCTTTCTCTCCCTCTCTCTCTCTCTCTCTCTCTCTCTCTCTCTCTATCGTCTGAAAATTTCAATTCCGAATTTTTGAAACCCTAATTCGTGAATAGGGTTTCGATATCCCTATTTCTGAAAGATCTGGAGTGGTTACAGAGCTGGAGGTGGAACGAGGGCTTCAGCTGTTTTGGTAGATGATACCCAGATTTTTTGCTGAATTTTGGAGTCATGAAGTTTTCGACATAAACTGGGTACTTCACGAGTTTGGGAAGAGATGGCGTTTGGCATTAGAAAAAATCT
>JAXBDA010010380.1:0-10623 GCA_036023075.1 Gaultheria prostrata
ACACCACCATAAATGGTGTAGCGCTCGAGATGGATTAAAACCGAAGTTATTCTCTCGGTAGCGCTACACCAAGAATGGTGTAGCGCTCCTGAACCTTCTGTTCACAAATCTTCTTCCCCTTTGCCAACTTGGTGTAGCGCTCCTGAACCTTCTGTTCACAAATCTTCTTCCCATTTGCCAAATTGAAGGCACAATTCCAACATTAATCATTCATATCGATGAGAGGAATCAACAAAATATAAAAATATAGACCAAAGTTTAAAAAAAATCATAAAATACGACACTTCAAAAACACATGCAGCTGTTTAATATTTTTTTCGTCTATAGTGAACTTTTTCATCGTGATTTCCCTTCTCATTAATTGTTTGGTTCAACCATGTGTTTTCACTTTGCCTAGTATACATGTGGACCTCATGCATTTCACATGGATTGCTACCATTCTTATGTACACTCATTAAAAAGACCTAGACATGGAAATAAAATCTCACGCCTTATAATTACCCTATTTGAGAAACTAGGGTCTTTACCCAAAAGTAGGACTGTAAATGAATCGAGCCGTTCGCGAACTATTCGAGACTTGATTTGGTAAGGGCTCGTTCGAGTTCGACTTGTCTACTAAACGAGCCGGACCTGGACCCCAATTTTAGGCTCGGTACACAAACGAGCCGAACTTTAACTCGACGATATTCGGCTCGGTTGGGTTTGCGAACCTAGAGTAAACATATATTTCGTAAGAATTTCACATATAACCTTGAACATGTAAGAACTTTTACATGTTCATAATGAATTTTTTATTTTATTTTATATGAATATAAAACTTTTAAAAGTACTACAAACTTAAAATTTTGATATATTTTCATAATTTTATATATGTATGAGCTTATTAATTTATGTGTAAAATAAAAAATTTATTTACAATTTTAGACTTGTATGAGCATAAATATATAGTATTTTTGACTCGTTCAGGCTCGTGAACATGTTCGAGTTCGAATCAAACCTAGACAAGCTCGGCTCGAGATCGGCTCGTCAAATTTTTAGTGAGTTCAAGCTCGGCTCGAGTTCGTTTAAAACCTTAACGAACGAACTTGAACATTTTAAATTTCGGCTCGATTCGGTTCGTTTGCAGCCCTACCCAAAAGTTTTGTGTTGGTCAAGATTGAATACATTGAAAGATTGCCCAGATAGAAGTGCAGAAAAGTAACAAAGCAAAACAATTTTTTTTTTTTTTTTTGGAACAAGGTGATTTTATAAAGGGAACGAGCCCCAGAAACTCAAGGAGTTGGCCTCGAGACAAAAAATACAGGGAGAAAAAAACAAAACAATTGGAAAACAAAGCACTAAAACAACATACACAAAAGCACTATAAATCACCTACACTATAACAATCAGATCACAATGTCCACTCTTCATCAAGATTGGCCAGGGATCCCCCATGACAAGTAAGCTAGCCCAAATTAATATCTCGATTTCCGTGGACGATGGTATTGGTGTCAAGGATTCGTCTAAGTGGAGCAGTAAGCTGGCCCGAATACCATGAGAAGAAGAGGCGGGGTACTCTAACAACAACTGTTCCAATTATCTAGCAATGCTACGTAAACACCCAGCAATCAGAGACCTCCAACCACACCCTTCTCACCTTAGTGTAGAGTACTCCAGATGTAGGTCTACACATATTTCAGATGGGTGTGGTTGGTGAGGGTGTGTACCGGTCATATTCGTTCGCAGAAGTCTAAAAATTGTTTAGTTTGTTTAATTTTTTAAAGACTTTTTGTTATTCCATTGAGATCTTTGAGATGGGAAAAACATAATGGATTTCTATTGATCAGAAAGCTAGCTATTTGAACGAGCCACCATGAAACTCCGACAAGATTAAGTGATCGCTGCATACATACGGTCTTGGCCGCACTGGGGACATTCACATGTCATGGAACACGCTGAGTCTATCTGGTAATGGGGAAGGGGATACGTCATGCTGTGAGTACTTCATATCATAACATAAAATACTAGACGCACATTCAACATGAGAAGGTTTAAGTAGTAATTCAATCTGTAAGTAAAAGATTTGCGTTTCCGGGTTTTCGTGTCGCCGAGTATTGGCTGGAATGCAAAGGCACTGAATAACCAGGGCCGGCCCAAGGGTTTGGAATGTCACCCATGATTAATGTTGATTTAGTTGGACTTTGCATCTGTTCAATTCGGGTTTTACTTTCGAGCTCTTTTGGTTTGGATCTTTTTTGCATCCTTAATCTTGTAGTTATGGTGGCCCGTTGAGAAGATTCTTCATGCAAAAAAATCTGGTTGATAGATCATAGGTACTCCCTACGTTCCTAAATAAGTATCCACATTACTATGTTAGCTAGATTCGAAAGTTGTGTATAACTTTCAATCTATAATGCAGAAAATATAGGATATGGATCTTATTTGATAAATATCAATGAGTTCTAAAATACAATTTTAAAAAAAGTATATACTCCAATATAATGTAGATTGAAAGTTATATACAATTTAAGAACAAAGTCAAAAAGTGAAAGTGGACACTTATTTAGGGACGGAGAAAGTACCTTTTTTTTTTTAAACGACTGCAAATTAACTTCACAACAGATCATCCTATATATATAGTTAAAAAGAGAATAAGTTATTTTCGGACTAAGTGGAAACCCGCCACCTATTGTGGGCCACTTGGCCTCACCGTGTGTTCATTGCAATAATCTGAACTGTTTATCTCGTAGAGCTCAAAAAGTAATGTGTATATTCACGCAAAAAATCAACTTGATCAAACATAGATATGTATATCAAAAAATTAAATTTTGCCTTAAAAAATTGACGGTTATTGACAATTCAACTTTAAAAATTATTGACAGAATCCAAGCCGTCCGTTGTAAGCCAAAATTCAGCTTTTGAGATATCTATCAATGTTTAATCAAGTTTTCTCTAAAGCCCACATATAACGGTGGCGGAAATAACTTATTCTCATGTAAAAAAGAACAAAATACAAAAACAAGAACAAAACAATACTAAAATAAAATAAAAGAAAAACCACCAAGCCCTTATATCGGACTCAGAACATACTCCACTCGTTGAGGTATCGTCACTGGATTCCCGTCATCGCAATATTACCATTAGATTTGTCCAAACCTACCCGATTTGAGAACCAAAACCCAAATAAATATTTGTGAAAGAATATACTAAACGTCAAATTTTGAAATAGTTTTTCCACAGATGCTTTCGAATTGATAATTGGGTCGTAATTTAAGGGAATAGTTAGGCTTTGTCGGAAAGAAGAGAAAGGGAATCGTTAGGCAGCTGGTGGGCTGTGATTTTTTCTGTATGGCTTGTGATTCAAGTCGTCCACTACAACGATAGCCCCCACAGACCTTCAAATGGGATTGAAAATTCAAAGTCAACAGACCGTCCAAACATGTGAAAGTGGGCGTGCAAAACAAATTCAAAGTGGGGACATGATAATCGTAATTGGTTAATTTGTTACTCCACTCATTTATTTGCATTTATTTATGAAGCCATTATCGTTATGTAAATTCCGAAACCGTTTGGAAATTGAAATCTGAATTAAGAAAAGATTAATGAGTGAACTATGCTGGGCCAGCCCAAACGTTTTGAATTGTCCAAGTCCGACTGTAATGTTGATGCCCACTTAGTATTATGTCAAAAAAATAAAATGATATACAAGTTAGAAGAAAAAAATCAAGGTTACATTGCAATTTTAGCTTGAACAACATCAAAAAAATTATAACCACAATTATAGTGTTTTATGATGAGTGTGATCCGATCCCAAGAGAATTTCTCATTGCATTTTTTAAGCAAGTTTTTCAATTAAGTCAGCATACTAACTTGTCGAAGAACTTATTTTTAATTGAGATCATAGCCAATCTAGATAATCTCTCTTGTGACGTGGTACTACAAAATCAACTTCACCTTAGAAAAATGATCTCCACCAAAGCAACAGTGACCGGCAGTGCCGATCTTAATATTTTAAGAGCCCAAAGCAAACTACCAATATTGGCCCCTATATCTTCAAGAGTTCTTTTTAAAAAAATTAAAAAAATTCAAACTAAAAGGATACAAAGATAAGGGTAAAAAGATATTATTGTAAAAGTTTGTCTTGAAAAAAATAAGAACGTTTACTTGATATTTTAAATGTCAAAAATAATAATAATAAACAGTGTTAGCTCGCTCATTTTTTAAATTTTCAACCAATGGTTTATTTTTAAATCCAATATAAGAAAATTTCTTTACTATTTTATTGTTGTGTTTATTAAATGCAAATTTCAAACAAAGTAATGGAGTGGTGTGCTTTTCATAAAATTGAGGATTGGCCATTGGGAGGTGAAAAAGGGAGCCACAAATAACAAAAATAAACAAAGATGAAAAGAAAAGCCTAAAAGAGGCCAAAGTCAAAAAAATGGGGAGCCTAGGAATCAAACTAGAACACATGGATTCTTGGCAACAGCAGGTGACCATGGAGCTAAGCAGCTACCTTCAATCATTCATGGAAACTCAATAATATTTATATAACCAAAAATATTATTTTTTGTTGGTTCCCTGGGGTTGCTGAAGCCTGAGAACTTGTTGGGCTCACCCCTGGGCCGGCCCTGCAAGTAGGAGAGTCCAACATTTTTTTTTCCAGACGATAGGATAGTAAGTTATACCATTTAGAATGCTACGAGAGCCAACTTCCTATATATTGAAGTCAAACCCTAGATTCGACCGTTAAAAAACTATTGGGCCGAACCCCAAGATGGTCTGGACTCTGGAGTTCACTTGCACCTTTTTACAATTTCACGAAGGAATGGGATCCTCTCCAGTTTGGTCCAGTTCAGCCATATTTTGGAGCTTTTTTCGGCCCCACTATAGTTATCCAAATCGATTATATTTTAGACCTTGTCGAGAACTACGTTCTTATCGAAAATAAAATTGATCGGTTATCGTTTGGTCAGATTATGAAACATATTTATATTGGAACAGGAACACCGCCATTTAACCCATTTACCTTATTTAGCTCAAGGTACGTAAATGTGTTTCATAATTATACCAAACGATATTCGATCAACTTAATTTTCGATAAGATCATTGTTCTCAACGAGTTCAAAAATATTAACAATCCCAATCAGTAAAGTGGGGCCGGAAAAGGCAACAGAAGGGCTTAGCTGGACTGATCGACTCCAGACGCATACCATTCCTTTCACGAATTTTTTCCTTATAACGGCTGTTTTCCTTTATTTCTTCGAGTTATGATTTCTTTGTAGGGATACTTGAATGTCATCCTGAGGATTTAGGATGATCGACTTTCTCAGGATTGATAGTCCACTTTGTTTTTTTTTTTTTTGTATATTTCTTGATACATTTAAGGAATATAGAATTTAGGGTTACAGAGAGAAATTCACCACCAGGGTTCTTCGATCTCCCCCGGCTATTTATCCCAACTGGTGAATTAAGACTCATAAACGATCAGAGCAGTGAATCACTCAAGTTCGGTGAGAGAATTTGATGAGCTTTGAAAATATGGCTAAGCATAGCTTGTTTATTTTGTGAGCCAACCTTAAATAAGCTTCAATCAAGTCGATCACGAGCTAATCTCGACAGTTTTGAATTTATTACTCATCATAATTACTGTGAACGAATTTATGAACGATTGGGTGACTTTACTTACCAATGACTTGTTTTTTAGTTTTCGTATTTGTAGAGATCTCGCACTGTCGGCTCTTTTTGTGTTAATATTATTATTATTATTATTATTATTTTACATTTTTAACTTGCTTTTGTTCCGTTGTTGCTTGGGTTTTAGTAATTTGTATTTTAATTTTTATCCAATATATACTGCAATTTTTTTGTTAACAACTTAGAATTATGTACGTACCCTGCTAACAGCTAGACAATAAAAAAGAAAAAACTTAAATACAATGAGAGACAGTAAAGATTATTATGGTCAATTTCACTTTCGATAAAGTTGAACTATTAATAAACGCAAAAAATACATCGAAAAAAATTGAAATCTTTAACAATTAAACAACTTGTGAGTGGATAAGACTACCAAATTTGAGTATGGAATGATATTGACACCTAAAGAACCTTCAAATCCATTTCATGTTTTTTTTTTTTTGAACCAGAATAATCCATTTCATGCTCGATTGCGGCTGTTTCACGTTGTTCTATTCTAGTCCTTCCGTTCCATATTTGTTGTTCACTTTCACTATTCACTACATCTCAGAAAATTGGTTATATTTTCCAATGTATAATATTATATATATTCAATAAAGATCTCGTTTGATAGTTCTCGATGAGTATTATTAAACAAAGTTTTCAAAATTGTAAAAAATATTACAAATTAAAAAATATAAACAATTAAAAAATAGCACAGATACCCATAAATGGACAAGAAATTCGGGACGGAGGAAGTACTTTCTTGTGTATATTTGAGAGTCAAAAGTCAAACTGGTTTGAAAGCTGGCAAAAGCGTACGTGCTATTTCTAAAGAGAGAAACACGCTTGAATCTTTTCAACCACTCCAATTTCTTTCATAGGGGTGGTCTCATTACCTAAAAAATATTTTGCTGAGAAGTCACATAACGTTGGTTAATAATCTATACTTACTATATCCTGCAATGGGTGAAAGCCTGACAGAGTAATGACGCGTGGAGGTAAAACTGTAGAAGGCACACGGATCATGACCTCCACAAGGTCCCCTCTTCATAAGATCTCATCATCAGGATTTGAATCGTTCATTTTACAGAGATTGTATGAAATTTATCTGCGCAGATCAAGTTGATCCGGTATCGGAAGCAGCATGATCAGATACTATTTGTTTTTTAGTTACGATTGTTCAGAAAAAGAAATATAAGAAGAACGTTCTGCTCATCATGAGTGACCGTGAATATCGGGTTAATCTAATTTCTCTCGTAAAACTGAAGTACTTAGTAAGCTTATATGAAAAGAACGAATTGATCCTGCTAATAAGATCTGAAAGGGCACAACATAAGTTGCACTACAGTTTGTTTTTCAGGAGAGTTCTCAATTGCGTCATCACCCTCTCTTTTTTTTCTTTTTTTTTTTTCTGATCGATCGTTGTAAAATTATGTACAAGATATGTTGAGAATTACAATGAATTGGACATACAAATATGTGATTGGACAAGTCAAAATGAAACAATAAAATAATGCTAATATGACCGATTCACATTACTTTAAAGCTCCCTCTATACCATGATTCTAGGAGTTTTTTGAAGTAAAAATCAAAAACTTGTGTACCTATAAAAAAAAAAGGTTCGGCACTAGTTTAAAGAATCAAACGGATTCGGGAGATTTGCTGTTCGCGGGGGTCGGCAGGTTCTGCTAAGTCCCATCTGCGTTGTCCATTTCGCGTATCAACAGCTCGGATTGAATAAAACAATGGCCGGTTCGGAAACACTTTGTCGAATTCTGAATGTTTCCTAGCCTCGCACAATCTTGTCCACAGCCGGTACCCCGAATCCGGTTTCAAGTGTCTAACATGTAATTGTCGTGTTCGTGTACTCATTAGATCCATTATGTAGGGCCAAAAATCATTACCGAAGTTCCCCAAACACCTTTTAATTTCACGGTTAATGATTGTTCTAGTTATTGGTTTTTCTAGTTATTGACTAATCTATTTAGGCTCTATTCCGCTAACTTAAAAAAGCTAAAAAGCCAGTTTATTTCTAAAATTGAGACAACCACTTTCTCACAATACATCGCATAAAAAGCCGTAAAAAACGAAAAAGCCAAAAAACTCTCTTAGCGGAACACCCCCTAAAACAACATAAATAATCTGTGGAGAAGATTAAATTTTCACGTCTTCAGTGACGTTTTTTGATCATCAATCGTGATGAATGCTTAATTCATAAAAGAAAAAAACTTGATAAAAAAGTATCCAAAATGTCATAAAAGGCCAACATAAGATAAAATAAATATAATTTCACCCAAAAGGGATACTGGCAACAGTCCTGCTATTGGTAGTAACGGGTACCACGCACAGATGGTACCAAAGGGCTCGGAAATTCACTTTTGGGACTCACACAAACGATCTGAGTCGTTCATTCATGTGAAACGGAGTGATTATGGATCCAACACTTAGGGAAGTCGAAAAAGCATCTGAAGCGGGATGATTTTCGATCAATCATTTAGAGACGTCAAAAAATCATTTTAAGATGAATGAACGGCTCAGATCTTCAGACCCATAAGTGGGTCCCCGAGCCCGTCTGTACCATCTGTGCACATTTCGGTTCCTCTCGCATTACTGTACTGGCAAATAGGAGTACTAGTAAAATGGATCAACAACTTCTTTTTTTTCTTGGTTTGATAGCTGAGTGTCCGAGCCAATTTTCACACACCTTAACTAGTCTCCTGTCTAGTCCGGTCAAAAGTAGGCCATATATTCCAAAACTAGGGAATTCCAAAAAAAATTACTACTACTTGCCATTAAAAATGAGTCATGCTAGGGGTATACCATTTTGGCGTACACCAAATGTACACCGTTTTTGTGGGATCCATTTTGGGTCCCACACAAATGATCGGAGCCGCTCAATATTTTTAAAGCATTTTTTTAAGGATCTCTGTAAAAAAATTAGCTCATTCTAACATCGGTAAGGTTTCGATCGATTATTTGCCCAATTTCCTGTCAGTAAATTGGGCGCAGAATCGATCGAGTCATTACTGATGTTAAAATAAGCTAATTTTTTTACAGAGACCCTTAAAAAAGCATTTTAAAAATATTGAACGACTCCGATCATTTGTGTGGGATCCATTTTGAATCCCACGAAAGTAGCGTACATTAAATGTACACCAAAATAGTGTACCCATAGGTTTTCCCATTAAAAATCAAGCCTAGTGAATTGTACAGGAATGAACCCCCCTTGGTCAATATGGATCAACTTCAGCTTTTTTGAAAAGAGAGCATTTTGCCATGAAACGATGTCTACCCGCCGCACTGATCAGCACTGTGGAGGGTGGAGAATAACACAACCTACCTACCTACGCTTCCACTGCTAATTAATTGGGCCGTGTGTTTGTGAGAACTACAATCAATTTGGACTTATTAGGCATAATGGTTTCAGTGTACTCCCTCCATCTCAATTTCTTCTTCCAATCTTAAAATTTCAACTTTACTAAAAGAATAGTTATAAGGATAGCTATTGCTATATTATAATAGTGGTGTTCTAATGGTTTTCTAGCTGTTTCTACTATCACCGAGGGCGGATTCAGGAGTCCAATTCACTCTGGGTTAATCTAGGTTTGAATATCGCACAGAGAATGATATCGTTTTAACTACTTGTATGGTACTTACTGGAGCCGGTGTGAGTACCGTGCCAGTGTGATATCAGCTGCTACCGTTTCAGATTATTCGTTATAAATGTTATTGATGTGTCCATAGTGTAATAACTTTATGGACTTTAATTTCCATTTCCCAATCCTTTCCCATCCCCAAAGCCCTTTTTTAACTTTGAAGAAAAACTCTGGGAAGAAAAAATCTTCAAAAGAAAAGCTACAGGATCGATTAGGAGCTGCTTCGAAGAAGACGTCAAGACAGCATATATGTCAAAAATAATGGGTTGGGCTACACACAAAAAATGAGCTGGTCTAAAATTTTACATATAATTCTTTTTTCCCCCCTTTTTTTTACACCTCACTTGAGCTATAGCCCACCTATGGGTAAAGCTTCTGCCAAATATATAGCACCAAAAATACCTACAACCTTGCTTTTGTTAGAGCATCCTCATCAGCCTCAACAAAAATTGGACCAAATTTAACCTCAAAAACACCTTTTACAAATTAGCAAGTCACTTTTTCAAAAACTCAAAAAATCAGACTCTCTATTCTAACTTCACTATATTAAACTATTCTTTCTTTTTACTTCTACTTCCCAAAAAAAAACACTACTTTAACTAAAGAGAGAGAGAGAGAAAAAAAAAATATTTAAATAATCCTTAACCAGTGAACAGTGACTCTACCCAAATACCGGGTTACTGTAGCAAAGTTACAATTTGCAAAAAAATTGTTGAGGCTGATTTTGAGATCCTTTTTCCCTTTTGACTCAACAAAATACCCATCAGGGGCATTTGCCTCCCCTGATGAGGATGCTCTTACTGCACATGAAATAGCACATCGTTAGTGCGGTTCGAAGGAAACATAGTGATTACCCAGCAGATGATTTTGAACTCTTGATAATACCCAACTGTCACTTTTTGGCATTAAAAGAGAGCGTCATTTCTCCAAAACGTCAATTTAAGAAAAGAAAAAGGGCCTCAAGGGAATCTTTGCGAGTTAACTTTAAACTTGAACACATTTTGAGACATATTCTATAAAGTTTGAAAAGTACATAAACAAGACGTAGGGAGTATAGTAAAAAGTGATTATTTCCAACACGATAGTAATTAATTTGGGAAGGAGGGAAAATAGACTTTCACTATAAATATCATGAGAATTTTTTTTTTTATCAAATCTACTGAAAAACGTACACCTTAAGACTATCCCAAACAAAAATATTCGAAGTGGATAAAATTTTAATAGCCCATTTAACTTATATATGTGCTTTTGATTTCATGAATTTAAGGAGTGACTCTCTCGGTCTCACTCTTGGCCCTCTCTGTGTGTC
>JAXBDA010010381.1:0-10622 GCA_036023075.1 Gaultheria prostrata
ATACAAATCTATCGATCAAGTCTCCGGTTTGAACAATAACTCTTTGTGGATTTGACGATGGTAGTAATGATAGAAAGTAGCGGTCGTTGTATTTGTGGGGAGAAAACTCTAACTCACAAGGATTGGAACTTTTTGCTCTGATACCATGATAAGTTAGACAAAGTAATTGAGAGGCAAAAAGTAGGGTTCTCATCTCATTACGTAGTACTTATACAAAAGAGAAACGGATAAATTACGCTATGACCCCAAACTATTGATCAAATTACACGAGTAAATAAATACAACTATTTACATGTTTGCGCCCACAATTTAACATGTGGCATAGATGGAGCACTGCACAATTCTACCTTGGTTCTGTAGGCTTTTAATTTTCTCAATTTGAATTATTTTCTGTTTAAAATGTAGTTCTTGAATCTTGGTACATTTTTCGTTATCCTTTGAGACAAAAGAAAAGTATAGTGCATAGCCCGTTCCATGTGGTAGTTACGGTCTGTTTGGTTTGATATCTTAGAGCATCTTTAGTAAGGGTAGCAAAATTTACCTTCAAAATTTGGGCGGAGTGGTGGTACCCATTCATTACCGGATCGGTATAAGGGCGGGAGCGGGGGAGGGATTTGATTTTAATTAGGCTCGAGGTCGGGGAGGGATTTGATTTTAGCCTCGGGGTCGGGGGTACACTAGTTCATGACTATCATGCTATAGATATGGCACTACGAACAGTGGCAGACGCAGGATTGCGGTTTTCGCCTAATTTGCGGGGACCACTCTTCAGTAAGTTTACAAAAAAATCTAAAAGTGTACTAAAAATATGTAGAAAATTGGGGGGAGTGGAGTGATCGAACACCCCCTAGCACCTCCCTTGTCCGCACCTGACTACGAATGCATTTATATTACTCTGGTAGAGATACACTTGAAAGTTTGTAATAACCATGCAATTTTCCAATTTCTTCCGTTTGCTTTTGAATTACTAGGCTTTGTGATGTTTGAATTTGAAGACATAGGCTTTGTGGTTGTCAACTTGAGAAGTTTATGGGTGTGTTCCGCTAACTTCTTAAAAAACAAGTACTTATTTCACATTTTTGAAACTCAAAAAAAAAAATGGAGTGGCGAAATAAATTTTTGATTTTTTTTTTTGAACAGGATTTTTTTTTTACACTGTTCAAAAGATTTCAATGAGCTCTATCAAACGAAACCAATATTGCTAGAAAAATTATTTGCGTAAACAAATTAACTATTTTCGTGGATAAAAACATAACACAGGGTGATTTTAAGGACCATGATTGATTGAGTAACCAGACTTATCCCAATGCACAACTCAACCATTACTCTAAATTAAATGCACATCTCAAACTATTTAAATAACATTTACTTCCCCGTTCCAAATTGCTCAACTTTTTTATAAGCGTATGCTATACATGAAAACATATTGTATTAGGATAAACCTATGGGTACAACACTAAAGTGTGCACCAAATGTACACGGGCTTTGTGGGGCCCATTTTGGGTCCCACACAGATAATCGGAGCCGCTTAATATTCTTAGAAAATATTTTTAAGTGTCACTGTAAAAAATTAGCTGATTTACTGACAGGAAATTGGGTGCAGAATCGATCGAAGCCTTACCGATGTTAAAATCAACTAATTTTTATAGTGACCCTTAAAAATATTTTCTAAGAATATTGAGCGGCTCCGATTATCTGTGTGAGACCCAAAATGAGCCCCACAAAGACCGTGTACATTTGATGTACACCAAAGAGGTGTACCCCTAGCAGGATTCATTGTATTAGTATGAATTTCTTCTGAAAGTATTTACACATTTAGAGATCTCTTCGACAAGACAAAATTAGTGTTAACTTTTTAAAAAAAAAGAAAAACAATATTTTTTCACACTGCAAAATGCATGATTAACCAAAAGTGTAAAAGTAGTTGGCAGGTGGTCACCACATTGATCCGGGCATCTCCCACCCATCTCCCAAATAGAGAATGGATGAGACATATTGAGGGGATATTTTATAATTTATCCTTCGATTTCTTTAACTTTTGTACTTTATGAGAGAATTTTGGAGGGACCCATCGTACTTTTTAGAGTTTTGATCTTCAAATTTACTTTTGGGTTCCATATTTGGAGTCAAATGGAGACCGAAAAATAAAAAGTGAAGATCAAATCTCTAAAAAGTACGACGGGTCCCTCCAAAAAATACAAAAGTTAAAGAAATGTGAAGATAAATTACAAAATATCTCCTCATTATGTCCCATCTATTATCCATTTGGGAGTTTTGGAAATGGGTAGGAGATGCCCTTATAGGAGTACCTTAATCAATGTCATTTCCGACATTAAATGGATGCTCGGGGTGATTACGGCGAAACTTAGAGTACAAAAAAGGGAATTGATAATGTTAACCGTTTTTTATTGTGCCAAAATTTAATGCATAAAAATCTTATACTTTGCACATTAGTTTTAGCATATGTTTACAATTATCCAATCTTAGGCTGAGTTTCTCAAATAATTTTAGTAACTCTTTTGCTAAAATAAACCATGATTTTATCAAATGGAAAAACACTTGAAATCAACCATAATTTCAAGTATTTTTCCATTTCATAAAATCATGATTGATTTTAGCAACTCTTTTGCTAAAATCATTTGACAAACTAGGCATTAGAGCACATACGGCTTACTGGTAATTTGGTAAGGACAACTAGGGATGGCAACGGGTAGGGTATGGATCGGGGGACCCTATTCCATATCCAATCCCCGATTGGAGGGTCTTTCGCCATCCCCGCCTCCATCCCCATTGGGGATATTAGATAAAGAACCAAACTCACCTCCCGATGGGGATCAGGTTTCCCCGAATATACCCATATCCAAACAAAAAAATAAACAATTCAAGATTGAAAATAAATTTATATTTATATTTAGAAATATAATTTCAATTGATCTTCTTTGAATATTAAGTAGTCTATTATGATAGATAATAATCGATAAGATTTGTTAATTAAAGAGATAATTGTTTACATATACTATAACTATACTCAAGATTATGCATATGTTCTTATTTATATGTACATATATAATATAGTATATGTAGTATGTATAATTGGGTACGGGGAGGGTAAGGGGCGGGTACGGATATTCGGGGGTGGAGATTACAAAATCATACCCGCTCCATACCCGAGTGGATTTTCTTCATATCATACCATACCCGCTCCTATTGGGGGGAAATTCCGGGTTACTCCTGGCTCCATATAGGCGGGGCGGGGCGGGTATCCACTGGATATGGGGAAATTGCCATCCCTAAGGACAACTAGCATGTCAAACTCTCATTCCTAAATGAGAACATTACTGTACAGTACTCGCTCTGTCCCATAATATTAGACACTTTTTTAGAGTGTGTATCATTTTAAATTGCCTATATCTTTTAATTTACAATGTTTTATGTGATTTCAAAAAAATTGTACAAAAGAACTAATCGAATCTATCAAATGATATTGATATTGCTTATAAAAAACACTTCATATTAAAAGATGTGCACAATTTTTTCAAATGGTTGGAATAATGAAAATGTCTAATTTTCGTGACGGAAGGAGTAATGATTTTCCCACCTTTTTTTACGAGTGTACCACTTTTTTGGTATTTTAGTGAAATTAAATGTGTAAATTTTTCAAAAAGAAAAAAAAAAAGGAAGTAGTCCACTTATCAAAAAGGGGAGCAATGCTCTTGTGTAATTAGACAACTCATACTCCAAAACGAGTACATTACATTAATGATTTTCTTGGACTTCGGTATGGACAACTGGCTTGTCAAATCATATTCCTAAAATGAGAACATTCCATTGATGATTGTTGTTTTCCGAGCTTTATTGGACTGATGAGAATTCCAGCAAAACGTATGAAAAGCGCACAAAACGAGGAAAAAGCCTGATCACGGGGACCATATATTTATCGAGATGGATAGGGTGTCCAACTACTCAACTGATTCATTTAACCCATTGACAAGACAAAATTAGTTATAACTTTTTATAAAAAAATAAAAATAAATTTCCCCCACTGTGAAATGCATGATTAACCAAAACGGTAAATATAAGGGGACCGACGAGTTGGGGACCGACCACATACCGATCGGTGCCGGGAATCCCCTTGTGAATCTCAAACAGCCAATCCGAGCCGTTCCTCCATCTCAAAATCAAAATCCGAGTTAGATCGAGCACTTAGAACTGCCCGATTGCATCGATTCCCGCGCCGACCCACTCGGATTTTGATTTTGAGATGAACGGCTCGAATTGGCCGTTTGGGACCCACAAGAGGGTCCCCGGCACCGGTCGGTACGTGGTCGGTACCCAAGGTCGGTACCAATAGCATTACTCTTTTGTTTAATCAGTGTCATTTCCGATATCAAATGGGTGTTCGAAGTGATTACCACAAAACTTAGAGTACAACAAAAGGAATCGATAATGTCAAAATCATTTTTATTTGTGTCAAAACTCTAATACATTAAAGTCTTAGACTTTGCATATGATTAAAAACAACTCGGTTGGATATTCGTAGAGGTTGGGTTGATTTTTGTCTTTTGAATATGTAGGGAAAAAACTGACTAAATCAATCAAGCATTTCCCAATGTTCAAAATGACTTTAAAATTTTGCGGAGGCCCATACAACGATATTTTAAATATATTGAGCGACTATGAACTATTAGTAAAAGCTCACTAGGAGGTCTTAAAAGAAGTCTTGTGTAATTTCAGGGTTCTTTCTGTAATTTTGTTTTCTCCCTTAACTGTGATTAGTTGCCTTAAGTAGGGTAGTTAATCTAAGTCGGTTAGTGGAGTTGGTTGTATAAAAACAGTTTCCTTTAGATGTATTAGTTGGTTAAGAAAACTGAAATACAATGCTTACATTTTACGCTTCTCTCTCACCTCTTCTTCTGGTTTGTTCATCTCATTAAAACCCTAAACATTTCTAAAGAAGATCAAGTTCAGATCTACATTACTGTGTCCCTAAACCAGATCCCAAAGGGATGTACCCTATACCAGGACTTCTTGTAAATTTACGAAAATGATATGGATACACTACCATGCGTATTTTAAGTGCACTCTGACACATTCCAACTGCCTAAAACTATTTTTTGACGTTCTGGATGAAATACGTGTGTAGTGTAACCATAACATTGTTGGTTTATTTATCAATGCGTACGGTTCCCCAAGAATCTCAGAAAGCTGAGTAAGGTGGGGTTTGACCTAAGTAATAAACTAAACTTTTCTGTTTTTTGGTACTTTAAATGTTTGTACTCATGTGTAAAGTACAAGCTTTTTAAACACCAAAAAGCAAAAAGTTTAGTTTACTACTTAAGTCAAACCCCCTCTAAAACAAAGGATATAAAACAAATTGAATAGTGGCTTCGAACAACACGAGAACGCGCGCTTAGGGCAATCACAACAGCCTCCACAAATTTTCTCCTATCCCTATTTTACCCAGGCAACCATCAAATTTGGGCTGCAATAGCCTCCTCAAACAGGTTGGCAAAATACAAATGTCTACAGTGCCTCCCTAAATCCCTCCCCATTTGGCCAGTCATTATTCACTCCATTTTCTATTTTTAATCATTTTTTTTATCCTCGGCTGAACCTCTCCCCCTTCTCGGCATCTCTCTCCACTAGAACGATCTGGGTTTCGTTCTACAGCGAGATTGAACAAGTTGCCGCAGCAATAGATGATCAATCATCCCCATGGCAGTATGACTGGGTTTTGTTCGTTTTAGTCCAACAAAATGGAATGGTTTCGTTTGTTTTTGTAAATCACTACTTATTTATCATGACAATTGGTGATATGGGTTTCGTAGGTCTTGGTCCAACAAAATGGACTGCTTGCTGCAACATCGTTGTTGATCGATCTGGGTTTTGTATCCCACGTGGCTTCAAAATCATTCCCATGGCAGTATGCATGTATATATGGGTAATATATTATAATATTTAAAAAAGTAAAAAATAGTATTTTAATAATGAAGAGGTAATATATGTAATATTGTTAGAGTGTTGAAAATGACATGTGTAGATAAAACATTTTTCGCTAATTTTTTTTGGCTCAAAATTTGTTGAGCCTTGTTGGGATGCTCTTAGAGCATCTTCATCAGGAGAGCCATCCCTGGCGAGGCTTGGCCGGAAAAGGTACAAAAACGACCGCCCAGCAGCCTAGGCAGCAGCCTCGCCATCGTGGCCGTGTCCACAGTACCTCGCCACAGGGGGCGAGGCTTGCGTCGAAAGTCTGGCTCGCTACCACCCTCTCTCTCTCTCTCTCCTCTCTCACCGGAAAAAACCTATTCGCCGGAGGAGTGATCCTAAAATCAATTTGATACCATAGGGTTGTAGGTCTCGTCGAGGCGATTTGAATGGTGTAAGACTCGTCGCCGGAAAATGTGGCCGGAGCTTGCACGCGCCGGTGAAACTCGGCGCGTGTCGGAGAGTGTGATCCACTCTCGCAATTGTGCTCCACGCGCGGCAGAGGTGGAAGACGAGTACAGCTGTTTTTTTTTTTTTTTTGAACCAAGTGGCTAGGTTGTTGGGTAGAGGTGATATTTTTTGGCTAGCTATATCATTGTATGACACTTTTTGAGGCAAAATGGCTAGTATTTTTGCCTAGACTGATGGAGATGCTGCTCTTATGAATCCTTTTCAATCTGCACAGAAGATAATGTCCAATATGCTAAAAGATTCTCGTCAGACTATATTTGAGGCCTTGATCTCCTAGGGCTACTGCGTACGGATTTTGTCTTCAACCATTATCGTCTCTTTCGTAACTCCTCTTGCATTGTCTCTTTGACTCTTTCATTATCGGCAAATCCTGTGGGTACACTATTTGGGCGCCCCAAATACACATCACACACTGTGTGGCAAATGATGAGAAGTTTAATGCGGGGATCACCCAAAAAGTTAGTTTCTCCTCATTTGTTACATCAAGATAGTGTGCATTTGGGATACACAAATAGTGTACGTATAGCATTATCGTTCATCGTCATCTATGTATATGCAGTATTATAGTAGTAATTTCAAAGAATGGTTAGAAAAAGATGTAACTTCATGCCGGCAGTTCACAAAACACACGGTAATTATGTGCTAATATTCAAATGAGAGGGGTGTAGTTGCACCAGGCCCAAACCATAAATGGTCGAATTGAATTTTTCCCAAAATAAAAATGAGTTGTACCGTAACAAAATCGGTCAATGCTGCTATCCGTCTCTGGTTGTCTTTTACGAAAATTTGTCTCACAACATAAAAAAGTAAAAAAAAAAGCAGCTTATTTTTTTTAGCGGAACACTAAACTTTTAAGGGAAATGCTAATGTGTGCAATGTTGCGCCCCTTAAGGGTATAAAATGGTACATTTGTGGATCTCATTTGTACTTTTTTTTTTTGAACTGCAGATCTCATTTGTACTTTAAAGTATACTTTTAAGCAATCCCGATCTAGTAATGACTACCTTATTTTAGTTAAATGCGGACCTACCATTTCCCGATCAAATTTTGATGATCCGAACCGTTCAATGTGTTTAAAATGTTTTTCTAAGTGACCGGGAAGGGCTTCATCCGAGCATTTTTTCATAAAATTTTATCTACGGCATGTGTGAAAACCTGCTCTGATGAAGCCCTTCCCGGTCATTTTTTTTTTTGTGATTCCTCGTGGTTACCCTTAAAAATGCGTTTTAAACACATTAAACGATTTGGATCAACAAAATTCGATCGGGAAATGGTAGTCCGCATTTAACTAAAATAAGATAGTCCTTACTAGATCGGGATTGTACTTTTAAGTGTACTTCAAAATACATGTGTACTTTAAAAGTGTATTTTATAGTACAAGTAAAACCCAATAAGTGTATTTTTTTATTCTAATTAGGCGTAATGGTGCGCTCGTTAGGAAGATTCAACTTTTAAGTCACGGAAGTGAAAAGAGGCTTGGGTCTTGGTATAGAGAGTCTGGAACATAAATCCGGTATAGGTGATCCGAGGCCCCAGAGTAGGATGACGTTACCACGCGTTTTATGCACACTGAGATGATCAACTTTAATTACGTGGCTCGGTGCTGAAAATGAGAAATTGATGATGAAGCTGCTCCTGCAAGGCTGCAACTGTGCAGAGGTGAAAAGTGAAATTTCGTACCAAAGGTAACTGTGCAGAGGTGAAAACTGAAAACATATTTTTTCGCAAGGGGAAATTGCTTGCAATGTCAACAAAATTGCCAATTCATGACACAGTTTTTCAAAATCATCACACAAATGAAAGGAAAATTATACTCCTAATTCCACATGCATGGAACCCAACCTTGAACCGTTGAACAAATTATATTAACCCCAGTACTGTAGAAACTTAATTGAGACTTAAATTAAAATTATGCAATTGGAATCTTTCTTGGTCCTAATTTCCCACTTGATTTTATCAATAAAATATTGATAAAATCAACCATAGATTTTATTAAGTGGGAAAGAAAATTTAATAAAATCTCAAATTTTTATAAATTTTATCAAGTGGGAAACTAGGTCTTGATATCAAAATCCAGCTTGAAAGAAATCCCCCGGCCTATATAATCCATAACTTTAACAAAATCATACTCTAACCCATCCACCCCGCAGGTGGTGTCTAGTTCATATGGTAGAGCTTTTAGATGTCACACAATGCATCACGTAATCATGTCCTATTCCCATTCATGAAAATACAAATCATTTTCAAACAAAATTTTCAAAAGGAATCCTTTTTTCTCAATCATTTTTAACATTTCTCTCTCAACTCATTACTTCATTATCCTCATTCTTTCTCTATCTTTCTCCAATCATTAACTCATTATTTTCATTTTAAAAAATCCAACCAAATATTATCTCAAAAATTCTTCCCAAAATTTTCTTCTCAAAATCCATCAACACAGGCAGTATCGTTTGGATACCATTTTCGAGTCAACTTATATTTATGCCTCTCTTTCATTTTATGTCTTTTTGTTTTGGTTATCATTATTCCTGGACCACAAATACGAGAATGTTCTAATCCTATACGGTTCAATTTTGCGTTATGGTTGGAATGCATTAGATGACATTGTCCTAAGATCTCACAGCACTTTAAGTAGTTTATTTTATGTTTGGATCTCATGTGAAGACGAAAAAAAAAGATCCAAGAATGAATTAAGTGTTTGAGATTCACAAAAATTATCTTCGCTAGAGGGTGGGGGTGGGGCCACACCATGGGTGTGAAAATTGTATCAATGAGGACATAATAAAATTTTATTTTATTTTCCCCTTTTTGGGAGGAGTCTTGTGCAACACCCTCCTATGAACATTCCAACCGTCCATTACTCGGATGAATAGTCTTAGATTTAATCTCAACTACTTTGCATCCGAGTTATTCATTGCCGTCCGTGATAAGATGAAATATGGGCCGTCCATCCGGGATGTGCACAACACTCCCCCCGGATCCATAAAAAGGCCAGTACTTTTATAGTGTAAAAAAATTCTCTCTTTTTAAGAATCTAACTTGCCTTGATTTTCATTTAAACTTTTCTTTCATAATATATTCCTATTTGAATGGAGCTTAACTATATTATCTTCAACACAAATGAGAGAGGAGTTAATGATAGATTTATAATTTAAAGAAGAGAGAGAGATAAGGGAGAATGTAAAAGGAGTTGCTCGACTTACATTTTAGTACTAATATTTTATGGTTACAGTAATTATTATTCCGTAAACACGCAATAGTTTTGAGACAAAAATTCAGTGAATTTAGGCTTGCTTATGAATAATTAATTATTTAGTGGTACTGAGGCACCACCACGTACGTGATACACTAATGAAACTTCTAATATATTTTTCTACAAATGCAAAAAAAAAAAACACGTATAAAAATCCAGTGAGGGTCTGTGCCCTCACAGATCTAGTAGTATCTCCGCCACTGGGTGGGGATAGTGAGATGGTGGTTATGATGAGTGGTTTTTAATCGATTACTATTTGGTCCACAACAATTTGTTAATGACACGTTAAAAGTAGTTTTAAATCTTATAATTTTTGGAAGCGCAATAAAGAAAATCAATTTTTTGTGACAGGCTTCTGAAAAAAAAGATCAATTTTGGTTCCCCCTTTTATATATTCAAACTAGGTGGGTTACTACGTGCTACGCAAGATTGGCGATGCCCGTTGGTTTTCAATTTTGTAGTTCTGTTTGGTTGAAGGCATTCGTTGATCATATGTACATTTGGTATTCAAACTTCGAAGTAAGCGAATCACATGAAGCAAAATAAGATTTAATAAAATTGTTCAGAAGTTACATCAACACGTATGATCAACTACTTAGGCCCCGTTCCGCTAAAAATAAACTGTATTTGTTTCACCTCAAAAAACCATTCTATTCCGCTAACAAAAAAACTGGTTTTGTTTTAACTCTAAAACCACCCTGTTCCACTAAAACTGGCTTTTTGGTTTATTCATTTTGTCTTTATTCAAAAAAATTTCGCAAATGTTAGTTTTGCATCAATTTTTTATGGTTTATTGGTTCCTCTCGACGAGACGAATCTAAAGAGTATAAAATCATAGTCAAAACTATTTTTTTTTAATAAAGCCAAAAATACGTGGTTTATTGGTTTAATTTTGGCTTTATTCAAAAAATAA
>JAXBDA010010382.1:0-10621 GCA_036023075.1 Gaultheria prostrata
GAGCTATTCGTAGCTCGGCCTGACCCTGCACCTTATCGTGGTGCCATGGTGGATTATGCATTGCGCGCCTGGCCCTACTCGCGGCCTCTCTAGCTCGGCTCCCCTGTAGGGTACACCCATACTGCATGGCCGAGTTAGAGCACTCAAAAGGGTATACGGGTTTTACCCTCTCCAAGTGTCACTATCGCTTGTTTCTTCGATGACCATGTGAAGGCTGTATCTCCAAGAAAGAAAGTAAATCCCGTAGTGCTCTTTCTTTCATCCAAGTCTCTTCCCCAATCACTATCTGAATAGCCGTAAAGTCTGAAGTTTTCAGTAGTTGTATAAAATAGTCCATCAGTGACTGTACCTTTGACATAGCGCAAAATCCGCTTGGCTGCATTCAGATGGGATTGGTCAGGTGTCTCCATGTATCGGCTGATAAGACCAACGCCATATAGTATGTCTGGTCTTGTGCATGTCAGGTAGCGAAGGCTTCCTGCTAGACTCTTGAAATGTGTCGGATCAACATTACCGACCTCGCTCTTTCTGAGTTCCACTCCACTTTCAACTGGAGTAGTCACTGGATTACTTTTCTCCATGCCAAAACGCTTAAGGATGCTTTTGGCGTATCCAGCTTAAGAGATAAAAATGCCGCCATCTCCCTGCATCACTTCGATTCTGAGAAAGTGTGCCATCAGTCCGATATCTGTCATCTCGAACTCTCGGACCATACTCTGTTTGAAAGAATCAAACATAGCTGGATTGTTGCCTGTGAAAATCAAGTCATCAACATAGATACATACATACAGCTGGCTTCCATCAGCTTCCTTCTTCATATAGAGTGCATGCTCGTAAGGGCACTTCTCGAATCCATTCTTCTGGAAGTATGCATCAATCCTTGTGTTCCATGCACGAGGCGCTTGTTTCAATCCATACAGCGCCTTCTTCAACTTGTACACTTTGTCATAATGTCCTTTCTTCACATATCCAGGTGGTTGCTCCACATAGATTTCTTCCTCCAGAAATCCATTGAGAAAGGCAGTCTTGACGTCTAATTGGTAGATCTTCCATCTGTGCTGAGCAGCTAATGAGATCATCATCCTGATCGTCTCCATCCTGGCAATAGGGGCAAAGATTTCGCCATAGCCTATGCCTTCCCTCTGTTTGTAGCCTTTAGCTACGAGCCTGGCCTTGTATCTCTGAACTTCTCCTTGAGCATTCTTCTTTGCCTTGTAAACCCATTTCACTCCAATAGTCTTACAACCTTCTGGAAGATTGGTCAGCTCCCAGGTTTTGTTCTTCTCTATGGATTAAATCTCTTCATCCATAGCCTTCCTCCATTTGTCTTCTGGGTTAGCCTCATTGAAGCTAACTGGATCACAAGTCATTTGCAGACAGAACATGGTGAAGTCTGCATCTAGCGGATCTGTATTATGATACAAATCATCTAGGCTTCGTGTTCCTCTAGACCTCATGTCTAAGAACTCTTTTGTAGCTGATGAGGATGGATCACTTCTTTGTGGTGAGGGGAAACCACGAGAAGGTGATGGCTGCTCTTCTGATCTCCTAGGTACCTCCCTGGTCTGTACCTGTTCTTCTTCTCCAATAGTCAGCTCCATGTTCCTGGTAACTTTTGTTTGATCCCAGCTCCAGGATTCATCTTCTTTGAAAATGACATCTCTGCTGAATATCACCTTCTGGGTGACGGGATTGTATAGTTTGTATCCCATCGTCCTGTCACCATATCCAATAAGGATACAGTTCACTCCTTTGTCTTCAAGTTTGGTTCTGTTTGCCTCTGGAACTTTTGCGTAGGCAATACAACCAAACACTCTAAGATGGGCCACACCTGGCTTGTAAGTGGTCCATGCTTCTTGTGGTGTCTTTGACTTCAGATTCTTCGTAGGACATCTGTTGAGTAGATAGACAGCACATTGAACTGGTTCAGCCCAAAATCTCTTGGGCAGATCTTTATCCTTCAGCATGCTTCTGGCCATGTTGAGGATGGTGCGATTCTTCCTTTCAGATACACCATTTAACTGATGAGTGTAGGCTGGTGTACACTAGTGTCTGATTTCTTGCTGCCTGAGGAATCCATCGAACTGATCTCCAGTGTATTCTCCACCTTGGTCTGACCGCAACATCTTGATGTAGTAGCCGCTTTCTTTCTCCACAAGAACTTTGAAGTCTCTGAACTTCTCGAATACTTCTGACTTCCGTTTGAGAAAGTATACCCACGTTTTTCTACTGTAGTCGTCGGTGAACGTGAGGAAGTATCTGTTCTGTCCGTTTGAGATTGGCTTTAACGGACCACACACATCTGTGTGTACTAGCTCGAGCGGCATGCTTGCTCTCCAATCAACTTGCTTGCCAAAATTGTTGCGGTGTTGTTTGCCAAGAATACAACTTTCGCATACCTCATTTGGATGTTGGATATGAGGTAGGCCTTTGACCATCTTCTTATTCACCAACATCTTCAAGCTTTCAAAGTTGAGATGTCCATATCTGAGATGCCATATCAAGTCTTTGTCGTTGATAATGGCATTGAGGCACTTCGGCGTATCATGAAGAACAGTTAGCGGAAACATCCTGTTCTTCGCCATCTTTACTCGAGTAACTAGCTTCCCTCAAGCATCTGTGATCGTCAGCTGCATATCCTTCAAGCTAATTTGATAGCCTTTCTCCAGGAGTTGTCCAAGACTAAGTATATTAGTCTTCATGTCTGGCACATAGTAGACATTAGAGATAAAAGCGTAATCTCCATTCTTCCGTTTGATTACAATATTCCCTCTCCCTCGAACTGGGACTTTGGAGAGGTCGCCAAAAGAGATATCTCCCTGAACCTTTTCATCAAGTTCAGTAAAAAGCTGCTTTGAGCCAGTCATGTGATTACTGGCTCCAGAATCAAGAAACCATGTACCTTGATCCTGCTCAGTGGAACTGTGAGCCATGAGACTCATTGAATCTCCTCCTGCTGGCTCCTTGTCTGCATAATTGGCTGTTTCGCCAACTTGATTTGGTGCTGACCTTCCTCTGCATTCTTTGCTGTAGTGACCATACTTTTGGCAGTTGTAACATTGAATGTTGCTTTTGTCAATGTTCGGTCGATTGTTGTAACCACCTCTTTTTCCTTGTCCTCCTCCTCTGCTGCTTTGTTGTCCACGACCACCTCCTTTTGGAGCATGGTTTTGATTCCTTCCTGTGGAAAATCCTTTGCCACCTCTACCTCTAGAATTTGAACTTCTAGAGCCTCTTCCATGAGAACCATAGCCTCGTCCTCTCTGGGATGTCCCCCCTTGCTCGTGCCTGTCTTCGTTGAGAGATAATTTTGTCTGTAAAGCCTGCTCCGTGGCTCTATCATCATCTCTGTACAACTTCTGTTCGTGGGCTTGTAGCGAGCCCACGAGTGTCTTTCAGCTCTTCCAACGTAACAACGATGAAGTTGAATCTCGGATCCAACGATCGGAGGATCTTCTCTATAACTCTCGTATCTATAACCGTCATGATTCGACCATAATACTCAGAAACAGATTCTGAGGATTTCATCCGTAAAGACTCGAATTCACCTCGTAGAGATTGAAGGCGAATCCTCTTTACTTTGTCGGCACCTTTGTATGTTTTCTGTAGCGTCTCCCAAATTTCTTTGGAAGATGTAGCGGAAGCGATGATCTCGAACGTCATCTCATCAAGTCCTTGGTAGATGATGGACCTGGCTTTGCAATCCTTCTTTTGCTCGGCAGGGAGCGCTGTTTTTTGTTCCTCCTTCAAAGCTGCTTCTGCTTCTTTTGAGGCGGGTTCCTCGTACCCGTCCTGTACTATCTTCATGACTTCTTGAGCACCTAGTAGTGTTCTCATTTGAATGGACCAATTATCATAATTGTCCTTGGTGAGCTTTGGAATAAGTGCCTGCGCGCTTCCGTTGGCCATCGAATCTGGAAACGACGGAATATTGTCTGATGGGGGTCAAAGTGAAAACTTTGAAGCTTCTGAGCTTTGACTCAAAATACTTTAGAGTATAGGGACGTGGACTGTAATTTTCCCTTGTAGGACCAGATTTATGGCAGCATCAATACGTCTGATGGGGAGTAAATATAGACCAACTGCCACCTTTGTTTTTTGTTTTTTTTTTTTTTTTTTGGCGGTGAACAAAACAAGGACCTTTCTTCCTTTACTGCAAGGTAGATCTGAAAGATAAGAACATAGAGTAAAAAAATATCTCCTCTTGTTTTCAACGAAGGAACCAGAGTCGAAAAATAAGGCTCTGTATTGTCGATGTCACCGCTGAAGCTTCGGGCTGCGTACGGCAGCGTGAGACACCGCGTCGAGCGTCGTGATGAGGCGGCTTCAACTTTGTCCTGGTGACTCAGATCACCTTGCCGGAGCTGAGGAAGATGAACAACGCGTGGTTCTCAATGCGCAAATTCCGGGCGGCACGTGAATGCTACCGCAACGTCGGATATCCACCACTGAACTTGTCTCGTCGAGGCAAGTCTCCTTCTGGGCTCAAAATCGATTTTCTTAGATTTTGATTTTTTGACCCGTGTTGGCTGTCGGCGCCAATGAAACTCGTATGGTCGAGTTCCAATTTCTTTCACTTCACAAAATCAACCTGTGAATGAAAATTTTCTTTTCACCAATTCGGACTATTTTGGGACCGATTGTCTCTGATACCACTTTGTTGGGTGGAGGAGTATAAATCACACACTTGTGCTGTATGAAACTCACTAAGAGAATTGAACAAACACTCACACTTTATTGATGTATTTCTCCTACTCCACACTTGATGATTTTACAATCTGAATTACAAACGTATTTATAGGCCTTGCAAGAGGAAAAAACAAATATGAGATAAACGCCTGATATGTGAATAGTTTCCACATTTTTATTTAGGGCTGCTGAGAACCCCACTTGCACAAGTTGATCAAGTTTACCTTTTTTCTTCAATTATCTCAATCATATACATGACGACTTCTATTGGAAATTTAATGTCGCTCCATACGGACGTACTCTGTTCACTCTGTTCTTCTGCCACTTCTATTGGAGATCCCTTGATAGTGTTTTTGATGTATTTAATGATAAGCTTATCGATTTGTGTGAGCAATCGGGTTTTTATACTCGATACAGATGTTACTCGGTAGCAAAACCTGAAGGTTTCTATCGCAAGAAAAGTAGCCTTAGCCTGGGTAGCAAATTACATAAGTGGGGTGAACACTGAACACCCTTTGGGTTTTTGTAATACTAGCCTTTGGCACAGGCATCATTTTGTTGGTGGCACATAAATTATAATAACGATAACCTTCGGTTTTTTCAGCATTCATTAATTTTACTGTCACATTTGTTTCACTCATCTATTCCTCAAAACTAGATTGAAGTCTTTCACTTTACGGTGGCATTTGTATGTCTTTTAATTGGAACAATAAATCTTGTCAACTTGAGGAAACTTAATGATGTATGGGGTCTGTGGTGCTGTTTTTTCATTTTTAAGATTTAGAGAAACTCGAGAATGGGTATCAAGTCGGAGAAGAGAAGGGAAATTCAACCAATTCAAGCTTGGAAAAGAAAAAAACAGACCACAAAAGGAAAAAAAAAAAAAACCTGAACAACAGCCATCTGACATTTCCTTGGCCTCACCGCCAACATTGGATAGGTAATGAACCACGCCATGCCACCGTTGCAACCAACCACCGTCAATGATAAGGGAGAGATCATGCCATCATCGCCATGCCACCGCTGCAACCCCAGACATATGGCCGGCGCTGAACAGATGACAAGGAGCCCGGCACACCCATTGAAAACTGAATACACCTAAACCTAGCAAACGCTACACCCCACGCTGCCAATCCCAAATCTGGCAGTGACCACAAGATCACTTTCGTCTAATGACGACCAAATTGGAAGAAGCCCATATATATACCAATATTGGAACCAACAGTTGTCAAGACCAACCACTACTGGCGCCGCAGCACGAAAATGTGGTGCTGCTGTTTTGGCACCTTGGTTTACCACTGCCCTAGTGCCTTTTCTTGGCTAGGTCTTTGTTTCGTCTCATTTTTTGTTGATCTCTTATCAACTTTCATCTTGGGTGTCGTTGGGTTAGGGTGCCAACCTGCTGGGTTGTTATCCTTGCGTTGTGGTGCAGTCTGTTTCAATTCCTGATGCCATTAGAAGAGACAGACGACACAGAGAGTGCCGTTGCTGCGATGGCCGATCTAAAGACCACACACTTTTGCTTATTACGACCTCCTCTTCCTTTGCTCTTTGGTATTTTCAGTAACTCTTCAATGTATTTTTGTTTTCTTCTGCACTTGGAGCCTGACTTCTTCACTTCTGAGGATTGGAGAGAATTCACAGCTTGATCGTTGTTTTCAGTGGAGAGTTCCTGAATCACTGCCTTGCCAGAATGAGAATTCCTTATTAGCTAAGGCTGGATTGCATAAGAATAGGACCATTGAAAGAAAAGGCCTTTTGAATGACATTATTGGGAAATATCAACCCCTCAAAATGGTTAAGAGTTAAGCTTTTACACCTCCTCACTGTAAAAGGGACTTTTCCACTTCCACAATGTAAAGTGTTCTTTTCGGGAATGCACATAGAGTCCCCCTTCTCCCTTTGAATATTATTGCAAACAGTCAATAAATGCAATCCGGCTGAATTAGGCACAGTTATAACAGCCTTCTCGTTAAGCATGCCATTAACTTTGATAGCATCATTGTTTAAGATTCCAGGTGACTCATCAGCTCCCTCAACTCTATCCATCATAGTTTCAGCAACAAAAGATTTATCTCCCATCTTTTCTTCATTTGCAATAAAATTAGTATGAGTAACTGAATCTGCACAGTGACCGGAGCATACACAGCAGGGTTTGAGGGTGGCATTGAGCACTATTTGTTCTTCAATGACTCGACCTGGACTCAGAATTCCTTTGCATTCCTACTCCACTACTTGGTTAATAACATCCATAACACTTGTGGAAAAAAGGACTTTACCAGATGTGAAATTTAGGGATTTAACAGTTTCATCTGCAATTTGAATAACCTCACCCCAGATTCTTCCAAGCTTTGAGAAAGTGCCAGAATTCCATAGATTAAGTGGAACTCCTGTTGGTATTCAACCCATGTGGGTGTGAATGCGAAGCAGGGAATCATTTTCCCTTGGGTGTCGGCAGACACGGTTTCGGCGCAGCCCCTTATCCATTTTACACGTATTGCTTTTATTGCTTTGATTTCTTCTCTTTGTATATATGTGTACTGAGTGAGAGGAAGAGTAGTGTGGTTAGCAATTAATGTAGTCGTGAGGGTGAGGTCGAGTGAGAGGGAGCCGGTGTGCGGCTCCCCGGAGGTTTTTCAAGTTTGTATTTTACGTTGTATATATAAACGGAGTTTTCCTCGATATCTCGTGTGTGTGTTGTGTGTGTATGTGACCGGTGAGCACAACAACTCCATTACAGTTGAGCCATACCAGACGTGATCTGGGGATAAACTTAGAATCCTCCAATCGAAGAACTTCAATAAACCAATCTCTAATCCAAGCCATCTCTCCATTAAAAAAAGCTGATTCCCTTTCTGAAATTGAATTGAAAGTAAGAACAACATTTTCACCCCCCAAGGGTTTGACTTCAATGTTTGCCATTGCAAGAGATTGAAGATGATGTTGAACCGAAACAATAGATCTGTCTGGAGATAATTTAGCAATAATACTTCTGGAGAGCCACTCAATTCCCACTTCCACCACCTATATTGGTGGAATAGACTTATTTGGAAATACAGGAAAGCGTGAGTGATTCGAGTGGGTATTTTTAGGCTTCCAGTAACGAGTATTGAGATTAGACTCCCTTTCGATTTACTCGATTTCTTTCACTTGAGGAATTCGGGGACGTGGCAAACTTTACTACAATATGGTGACCTCGGATAAGCATTCCATCCATAGATGTAATTGCCCTTGAGCCTTCCTCTTTATTTGCAAACAAATAGGTAGTAAGTCACTGGTACGTAATAAATATAATAATTATCCATTTAAAACGCAAGTAGTCGGCAGCGGTAATGGACTTGGACTCCCACATGTGTGGTCGCGAGTTCGATCCTTGCTACTTGCGGTTTTTCAATGTATATGAATACTGGTTCGTTTCACCTTAAAAAATTCCCGAACCAGGAACCGAACCGGATTTCAAATTTTATTAAGTTCGCAAACCGAACCGGTAAAGAAAAAAACTGGAAAAAAGACCGGTTTGGTTCTGTTTTTTTTATTTCTTTTTTCAGCCCTAGTTTTACTAGATAATACTATGAACACCAACTTAGTGGAAACCTAAGTTGTACCACCTTAGTTAGATTTAAAAAGTCTTGATGGATTACGAAAATGAATCACTTCCATTGCGCACATCCCAAAACCTGCTATGTAAATAAGTATGCGAAGGGAAGTGAAGCGCCAACTTGAAACAATACGGTATTAAATCCAAAAAAGAAAGAATGTGCTCTCTTTTCTTTCACTTACTAATCGTACCTTTATGGAGGAATGGCTCCTGCTGATGTGCAAAAAGCTGTGGAAAAGGAGTTTGAAATGGCTTTGCAGGATCATGTGATGGGAGAAACCGAAGACAGAAAGAATGCTTTTGAGGCCAATGTTTATGACCTGAAACAAGGAATTACAATGATCTCCTAAAACAAATCGTATGAATGAGAAGCTTGAATATTTTGAACTCAACAGTTTCTAGGGAAATGCTGAGCCACACATTCCACTTTTCAGGGTAATTTTTGGGTGGGTTTTCTGGGTATGTAGCACAGATTCACTTGAGCCACACAATCCACTTTTCTGGCTAATTTCTGGGTGGATTTTCTGGGTATGTAGTAGCACTGCTGCTGATAGTTTCTATGTTTTCTCCAGCTCCATGACAAATACCAAGAGCTTGTTATTGATTCAGAAAGAGAAGAGTGTACTGCTTTTTTTTTATCGGCAAAAGTAACATTTATTAAGGGGAAAGGGGAAGGGAGTCCAACGGAACGTTGAACAAATACAGCCAAATGGGACAAGCCCAACCTCATAGGGACAAAGCCCAGTACATCCAAAGGCCTGAAAGCCCAGATAAAATAATAAAAGCACAACCCCAAAGTGGGCCTAAAATGCCCAGATCAAAACAATTAACACAACCCAAAGAAACCCTAAACCTAAAACAAAACTATGCACCCCAAGCCGCCGCCGCCCTCCTTCGTCCACCTGGATCAGACAGAAACACCAACCACCACCATTGGAACGATACCTCCACGCCACACCACGCCACCGTAGGCAACCCGGGAGGAAAAAACGAACCAAACACGCAAAACCATCTGCCGCGGAAGCTCACCATTACCGTTAGGCAAAACTACGACCACCCAACAATAGTCACGGCGGGAGACCAACACCATCCAACCACAAACGAGACCCACAAAGCCGTTAAGCATAACTCCGGAAAACCCAACAGAAAACCAGAAAAGGGATCCAAGCAAAGCCGTGGCCGATGAGAGCAGGGGAAAAACAGAGGATAGAGGCTCAAGGAGATGCACAGAAGTGTAGAAGGGGGTCGAAAAAATAGATGGAGAGGTAGAGAAACGAAAGGGACCAGAGATCATACCGACACCGCCCTCGTCGCCGTCCGGAACCTCCGAAAAAGACCGCCAAGTAACCACAGATTGGCACCCAAAAACGATCAGGAGGACACCGGATGTCGAAGACCATAATACCAGCAACAACCACCAGCACCGCCGCCACCAACCGCCTCATTACCGCCGCCGATCGTTTTGTGAATAAGGGAAAGAGAATATATCAGAAATGAAAGGGGGATTGGGGGGAGAAAACGGACAGAGAGAGGGGAGAAGAAGGAGAAGAGGGTGCCTAGGGGAGGAGGGAGAAGGCGGCGCCTCCCCCCCAAGCGGCAATAAACCCTAGGGAGAAAACCTGTATCAGATTTCTAGAGAGAGATGTGAAGAGGAATTGGGGGATAGAGAGAGAGAGAGAGCTTACTCCTCCTGCATCTAAAAGTGTAGATAGGCATGCATACACGAACGTACATAGAGTACTCAACACATAGCTCAAAGGACTAAGACTCCGTTCACTTATCGAGAATGTTGCGTGGGATGATTCTAAGGAGTGAGGTGAAGTAAAAAAATATATATATGAATGTTATTTTCTCGTGTGTGTTATCTCAACTAAGAATCTTGCAGGAAAATTAAAACTGCTTTGTTTTGGCATGACCTATTTTGCGGTAGAGTGTTTCCCAGTGGAAAAATTAAATTTGTGGGTCCCGTAATTTTCTTGGTAACTGAACACAGAAAGTTATGGGAAAGTTGATTTTCCCATCCCTTCCCATTCTTTTCGTGCAATTGAACGAGGCCAAAGAGATTGCAAGGTCGAACACCACGAAAGTCAAATGTTCCAAACCTTGAGCCATTGGAGGTTTATCATGTCTTGAGAAGCCCCGAAATTTTAAGGTACTTGCAAACTGGCCCAGACACCCTGTTATCAAAACTTTTATACATACACAAATGATAGGCGCGTGAATTCGTGAATTTAAGCGCCTAAGTAGGAAAGAATGAGCGCGTTAGACGTGCGGTTAATCCCCATGTTCCATTTGATTCGTGCACGTGGTTGGATTTTGTGGTTGTGCTTAAAT